>JAKUBP010000060.1:0-40504 GCA_030566955.1 [Candida] anutae | reverse complement strand
GGCTTCTTCCCCTCTCACCATTCTAGTCATATGACTGATTCAGATTTATTGCTGTCTTGAGCAAGGTTGTGTTCTTTTTACCACATTCTGAGAGCTATAAAATTGAAAATTGGCGTCTCGAGGATTGAAGACAAGCTTGCGGCGGAAATAGTATCCGTTCTAAGAATTCTTTATATTGGTAATAAATCATGATTTGAAGTTTTTGCCTATAGATATCATTCGTAACAAATAGCCGAATGAAAGTTTAAAGCTTCCTACAGTTCAGCGCACTACGCTGCTTAATTTATCGTCAATTGGTACAATACCAAACACAGCCTGCTTTGGAAAAACTCGAAAAAATGAGAAATTGTGAAGTATCACTCTAAGATAACCTTTCTTTACATTTGACTACAATTTCAAGGAAGGATCGTATTCCTTTGACTACTTTTTTCAATGAGCCACCAGATTTTGCTACGAACTATCGTTTTCGTTATACAATTAGGCAGCTGTTGAAAGTACGCATGCTTAGTTAGCGGTGACTGATAAGCTGCTAACATTCTAACACACTAATGCCGTTATTTGCCTCTGTAATAAAGAGGGCACTGGGGGTGTCGCTGCCGTATTAGGCCTTCTTTAGTTCAGAGTGTTTGACCTGGGTTACCAATACTTCACATATTACTATTCAGTACTACTTCAGTAAATCTCTTACAGGCTTGCCTGTTGAGTTGTAAAATCTATCAAGGTATCGCAACTCCATACGAGGTCACAACGACTATGATTTAGTCGAGACCCAAAAGGGTTAAGTTGAAGTGTTAGGGGAGAGGGTGACGTGAATACAGTATCCACTTTAACTCTCCTAAATCTACAATACGAAGATTCCGAAGGGAGAATAATAGCGCAAAGGATGCTACTGGGCTTACTGAGGTCACTCATGTCCACAGAAATACGAACGTGTCAGACTATACGTAAAAGAGTATGATACTATTAACAAGGGGCCAGATTTGTATAAGAGACATTCATCTAATAGACGCTTATTATTTATAGTTATCAATCACTGAAGTATGTTAACGCAATTATTTCGACTGCTAACTTAGTTAATGTCACCAACTAGTTTATCCCCATTCCTAATAAGAAGAGTCTAGGTCACTAAATAACCAGGATCCCACGTCAAGTCCATCTATCACAGGTTGTTACAGTCTAGAACTGTATGTATGATTATAAAATACTATGTAGATAGTTTATACTCGAATATACGTGTCAATAGTAATATTCCAGCTAAGGAATTAATCTTGCTACGGGGCATGGGCTATGCCTTGCTTTTATACTTCTCAATGGCAGGGCCGCGTTCGGCTTATTCTTGTAACTATTCATAACCCCGAAATCCGTTAAGTCAATAGATACTAGCATTGGTTGTAATGGTCGTGTGGTGAACATTACCTGTCTTAACCGGAGATAGTAAGAATTCACTTGGTAACACAGGTCCTTGAGCACCCGTCACGGACGGGAATAGCGCCACGTCGCACATTGAATAGTATAAGGGGGCTCGCCGCCCCCGCTACCTTATCTTAGCTCTTTAGCTGGAATACTACTACAAAAACAGTGTATTCGAGCATAAACTCAATAAATAGTTCATTAAACAACAACCAATACAGTTCTAGACTGTAACAGTTAAAGATTTGGTATAAACTGCGTCCAAGAAGGAATACCTTTAAAAAATCACATATAAAAGACTTTTAGCTATTAAGAATCTCAACGCTAAAACAGAAAGCACCAGTATTTACATTAAAATCAAAGAACTTGACTCTCAAAACATCCAACCACAGTTTGAATTGATTGAAAATACTAGAGTAGCTTTCTTTTCACATTGATATACCACAATAATTGTGCAACCATAAAACATTAAGTTGAGCTCCTCCATGTATCAGCCACTCTGCGCCTCACAAAACTGAAACATAAACTCTGATTCTCCACTCGAGACAAAACAAACCTACTCTAGCTTTCAAGTTTTCTGTGAGCTCAAGGCGTAATTCCCAGACAACCAGCTCGAGAATATATCGGCCAACCTTTCATTGCGAACACCATGTCCTTCGTTGAAAACTCTGGCAAAAGTGAAGATTCCATAGTTTCTCACCTGACCCACATATTGTCCCAGCTTGGAGTACCAGGGAACTAACTTTTGTTGCACAAATTTGTCGTGGTCCTTGTACTCCAATGCGTTGGTCCAATCCTGAACACCGATCCAGTTGCAAATGACATCCTTATCCCCTGCGTAAGCCAAAACAGGAATACCGGCATTTAGTAAATTTTTAATATCGTTCTGAAAAGGCCTCATTTCGTCACCAGTTTTGACTGTTTTCAAAAAAACATCATAACTAGCAGAGGAATAACTAATCTCATCTTTTGCTCCCAAGCTTTTCTTCACGGATGTTAAATTCATGAATTCGCTGAATTGATTCGGAAGCCGTTTTTGGTAACCTCTGATATCATACATGTATCCCTTCTGTTCCATGAATGGATCAAAAAATTCCTTCTCGCACTCGTTATACTTCTCAGTACAAAATGAATCACTCCAATTACTTCTACACTCCTGAACCCAGTTCCGACAGTTCTCAGCCAACTTCTCGTACTTGGTACATGTCTCAGTGGTTACGACTCGCTTGTAACCTCCTTCTCCGCAGAGCATAGGCTTGTAAGCAGGATACTGGTAGTACGCATCAGTCCACCCGTTTCCTATCAACAATGATGTCAAGTTGAAACGTCTATTTTTCGCATTAAGAATGGCACTTCCAATACTCGGGCCAGTCGCGCCACCATACGATATCCCTAGTATATGAAACGGAATCTTCGTGTACTCCAGATATTCTTTGAAGAAGAGATCTAATAACACGTACGCATCATGGGCCACACTAGGAGAATCATAAGCAGTATTTCCTGCGGAATGTGAGAATCCCACACCAACAGGAATATCCGCAAAAAGAAGCAGCGCCTTCTTGTTCCACGGGAACTCGACGCCCTCGATCTTTCTTTTCTCAGCATCAACGATTCTGGCTATTGAAGACACACCACCAGTCAGTGCCCCCCCTGGCCCACCTGAAACATAAAGAACTAATGGGTCCTCCTTGGGATTGGACTTTGACTCGAAGAACCAGAAAAAGTAGTGCTTGTTGTCCTTTAAATCGTCCAAGTACCCGGAGTACTGGCGAACTGAGTCAACTTTCAAGTCCTCGGGATGATTTTCCTTCACTCTCAACTGGTAGTTGGGGTGGCGCCTAGACTTGACAACAACAAAGCCATGGTGGTTTTCAGAGAGCTCTCTCTTTTTCGCAGCCACCAAATCATCACTGAACAATGCGCTAACGGCCACCACCGTTGATAGAACCAATGCGATAAAGGAAATAAAGGAACTAATCTTCATTGTGGGTTATCTTGTTAAATGTTCGTACATCCTGGGCGCTGTCTTTATACTCAATTCTTGCACTGTTGAATATTTTCCAAAAAGGCTTAAGCAGTTCATACATCATGCTTCAAGTTAACAGTAGGCTATTCGCTACATTCTAAAGAACGGGTATATCGATGGCTGGGGTGTGCATGTAATACATCAGTCAACTATTAGCCGCATAGAGTCCTAATATGGCTTGATTACGTCCTCTCCAATTAAGTATATACGGAGCTGGCGTGACATTTACCTTGAAGATTCTTTTTTGTCTGAAACAAGTTATTGAGTGAATCTGATTCCCCTCTCATAATTCTGGTCATATGACGGATTCTTTCATTATTGTTGTGCTGAGCAAGGGGCTGTTCATCCTAACAGATTTTCAGAGCTATAAAATTGAAAATTGGTGTCTCGAGGAATGAAAACAAACCTGTGGAGGAAGTAGTATCTGCTCTGAGACTATTCTAAGGCAGTGACAATAAACTATTGTTTGAATTTGCTGCTTGTAGATGTGATTGGTTTCAATTAGTCGAGTGAAAGCTTAAAAAATACTACTAATCTTAGTTCTATGCTGCTTAATTTACATATAATGGTATACTAACAAACACCGCCTGGTTTCAGAAATCTACAGTTCAAATTGTGCATAAATTTGACTAATAGTGATGTTGGATTGTATTTTACGCTTCTAACATAATTTTGACGCTTAAATTCTTAACCCTATAATAATTGTGTAGGAGAATATTATGTTTGATAATTTCAAGCAGAAAACTTTAAAAAAACGATGGGAATTGTGAGCACCACACTGTGATTAGGTTTGTCTAAGTTTGAATCTACAAAACAAGAAAGAGTCGTATTCTTTTGATTGCTTTACGCATTCTGCCAAAAGTGTTTGTGACAAAATATTGCGTTCGTCACATAATTCTGCAACATTGGATGATTTATAATGCGTTGCAAAGGTAAATTAATAGTAGATCAAAAGGTGGTTTTATGCCGTTTAGATTATGATTGGAAGACATGTAGAAACACAATCTATATGATAAGATTAATAAATAATTCCATCCCTGAATCAAGCCCTTAATGTTTCCGTTGATGTGAGTCATTTTTGTAGGTAAAGTTTGAAAGTTCACAAAAGCATTCATAGCCGATGATTCCTTTCAATTTATCATTCGCCCTCGTAATGAGCCATCTGTCCTGTTACAGTACCAATTGCTATCTTAAAATGATACTATAAGTCCAGATACAAGGCAGATTTAGTATGAGGTGATGAATAATATTACTAAGCCGAGGTCTAAAAGGGACTCCGAAGCACTTGGACAGTGCAGAATAAGAATTACAGATGAAATAGTTATAAGGAAATCTGTGTATAGGCCAGACTGTGAGGGATATTCTGAGGTACATACGAAACATGGCAATATGTATAGGATAGGCAACTCAGACCTAATAGTCTGAGACCGAAAGGATAACAGCCATCACCGGATGCTGAAGAGCATCCACAGTGCTTCTTATGGTACAGTCTAGAACTGTATTGGTTGTTGTGTAATGAACTATTTATTGAGTTTATGCTCGAATACACTGTTTTTGTAGTAATATTCCAGCTAGAGAACTAAGATAAGGTAGCGGGGGCGGCGAGCCCCCTTATACTGTTGAATGTGCGACGTGGCACTATTCCCGTTCGTGACGGGTGTGTAAGGACCTGTGATCTTGGTACTTGATGTGGAATCTTTGTCGTGTAGTGGCCGAGGCCCTTCTTATGAGGATTTGGTGATCACATGGTTGGTGACATCTTACTCTAACAGTATTATATTATGGTATAGAGGGGGTCATAGTACAGATTGGGGCAAGGGCTCTGAATGGAAGCAAAATGTAACAATGTCTTCTGCAGTCTTGGATACTCCTTAAATTTTAACATTGTCCAAAAAGCAAAATCTTTAACATACTTTATCAACAGTAGCCACCAGGCGTAAGCATAATCTGCAGTGTTATTCCTTCCCGGGGCGCTTAAGCGCGTGACGTCCCGATAACCAACTGGATAAGAGAGAATCAAATTTCTTCTCGTCTACAGTGTGCGGCTCATCAAAGACCCTGGCAAACGTAAATATTCCATAGTTTCTAACCTCTCTTAATTGCTCTACCTGCTCAGAATACCACGGAACTAGGTCTTGCTTGGCAAAGTTGCCATGGTCCTTATTATTCAATTGAAGTGTCCAGTCTCTAATACCGATCCAGTTACACGCAAAGTCCTTATCTCCAGCAAATTACAAGACTGGAATGCCAGCATTAAGTAGCTCTGTTATTTCGGCTGAATGATCCCACATACCCCCTCCAGTCAAAAAAGTGCCCAAATACGCAGGGATATTCATTTCTTCATAAGAGCTTTATTAAGATTCGATTCCTTTGGGCAAAGTTCCTTCATTCTTAATTCATAATTGGGATGCTCAGTTGATTCAAATATAGTGAATCCATTATTGTCTGCTGTCTTATTTGCTGCCATAACCTCCTCCACAAAAAGCGCTCTGACTGATACAACCGCAGAAAGGGCTACTGTCAAAATTGATTTTATTCTCATCTTGCAAGGCCTTGGTTGAACATCTAGTTCAAGACAAGAGCCATCTTTTATACATCAACTTTCACATCTCGTTTTAGTCTCGTACCGTATCCATTATTATCAAGTAAACTATGAATAGAGTTAATTCCCGAGAAGTTACCTTTATAGTATTGTTTCATCTGAAGATTGAACGGATAAGAGGTAATAAGGTAAGGGCGAAGCGGAATATTACAACTGGTAATTAATGAGTTTTTTATAATGAGTTTTAGCATCTGTGGAGATGCTGTAACTTCATAACGATAATATGTAACATACCTAAAGGAGGCCGAGTGAAATCCTGAGATCTATGGGATATTCCACTCTGACAAACGTGAAGCGTATTTTCAAGGAGTGACAAAAGCATAAACGGAGAGGCGTGTATCTATTCTGAAGGTGACTTGAAGCCTCAAATTCTAGGATGTTAATCATATTATATAGATCTCCAACGCAGTAGTTAACGTTAGAGTAAGACTCCGAAACAGCAGAAGGAGTACGACAAATATATGAGACTGATAAATCCTTTTAGAAAATCCTCAGTTTACTGTGAATGAATCATTTACCAAGAATGCCTACGTTGAACAGTGAGTGCCACGTCTGGAGAGGGTGTGGCCGCCCTTTACCAAGCGGACGTAATGTGTCAGTTTGTTCGTTTGGTGATTAAGACCTTTTTTATTTGGACTTAGCGATGAACAAGTTTGCGAAGCGTGTCGACAATCCCTTGTCGATCTCGATTCCATTCATTTTGTCAACGGTATCTTACTAGTCACGTATTATGCCGTATTTATCATAAAATATTGCAGAGCCCTTTGTTTTCCCGCATACGTGACTGAGAGTAAAACATTTTATGAATCTTTGAAACTAAATTTTTGGAATGCTCTGTTACGCCTCAAGAATCAATAAATTGTCGTCATCTATGAAAATATGTAGGCAAGAAATCTTTAACTAAATGATTAAATATTTCAAGCTTCGGATAACGATCTTGTGATAAAATCCAACAAACTATAATGATGAATCCACTTGATTCTCATTCATTCGCGGTATAAATACTCTTGTTTGCAACAAAACGGTTCTATTCAACAGATCACGCTTATAGTTATAATAACTTCCAGTGACGTGGCACAGAACTTACTTTAAATATGGTCACGAGGAAGAATTTACGTCTACCCGGAGCTCAAAGCCTAATTCTTTTGATAAGCTAGCGAGAGTGAAATAAACGCTCTCAACTGGCCTTCTGAATTCATCACCCGAATCAGCAACCCAAAAATCGGTTAATTAAACACATTTCAATAACTTTTCCTCTAATTCTCTTATTAATCCTTTCTCAAATAATGTCAGTTATTCATGTTCAAAGTGAACCAAAACAGAATTTCGTGAAAGTGGTTTACGAATGAATTAGTTTGATGTTAACTTCATTTCTCTTGAAGTTTCAGGTAGGTATGGTCCTCCAGATTAGCTTATTGGGTTTTTTTGAAGCCACTAAAGTCAACTTAATTAGAATAGAGCCACTAAACTTAGTTTTACATCGCATTGACTTCGATCTCGACACCATCATTGATTATCGCTAAGGCGCAGTTGATGATGAAACAGATTTCTACTTCGTCTAAACTTGTTTGATACATCATAAAAAATAATATATACACCACAATGCCTGGGATTTGTAACTCTCTAGAAGAATAATTTTTTCTGTAGGAGCGTTGTAAGTGGCTACAGAGGGGGTATATTTCGGCGAGGGAATGTCGAAAAATTACGAAGTGCTGACTTTGTCTCCTCTTTCCCTTTTTTGTTAGAATTATTGAGTTTGACGTATTATAGGGCAACTGGCTATAACTCGTCTCAGTGACCTTCCTTCAAGAGCAACGGGTAGTAACACGGCGGTGCCCGTGATTTCAAACTAGAAGAATAAAAGTCCTGCTTTCTCTTAGAGCCTTTTCCTATCCTTCAGAAGACAGTGGCGACACTTTTACTTAGAATGAGAGTATGGTAATAGAATATTCATTGTAATAACAGCCTGTGATTTATGGTTAGAAGGACTGTGACTTCTCCTCACAGAATACAAAATCCGGGTAACTTTCCCGGGATTTATCGTGACGATGACCTTTAAATATCTAAAGAGTGACCAAAGAACTGCTAACCCAGCAGCAAGGGCTTGCTATTGTTCGCTTGCCATTGGATTCAGCATATGTTGAGGCAGAGCATTCGTTAAAACATGAAGAAAAAGAAGTGAAAGTCTTCAGGGGAAAAAGATTGGGTGATGCGTGTTAGCATATCATAGTGCCCCGCAATCGATGCAGGGGCAAAGTAAATAACTCCACGTTCCACCACTGTGATACATAAAATTTATAAAAGGCCAGTGTGAGAGAGTTGATTGTTGCTAACTATCATGAGAATCGCATCTATTGTGGCATTGGCCATTTCGGTAGCCACCTCGGTGAGCGCCTTGTTCAGCGAGGACGTTATTGCAATGAAGAAGAGAGAATGCGCCGAAAGCAGCACTTCTTTTATCACTGTAACCTCGGGAAAACATCCCAACTATCGATTGCGGGTCAAGGAGAATTCGCCTGAAGAATTGAACTTGGACACGGTGCGCCAATACTCAGGATACTTGGATGATATAAGCTCCGGAAAGCATTACTTCTTTATTTTCTTTGAATCGCGTCGTGATCCTCTGAAAGATCCACTCATGCTCTTTGTTAGTGGTGGGCCAGGTTGCGCTCTGACATCTAGTTTGGATCTTGGGCCATCCAGTTTTGGCTCTGACTTGAAGCCTATACGGAATGCGATTTCATGGAATAATGAGGCTCTGTTGCTCTATGTGGATCAACCTGTGGGTGTAGGATTTTCGTATGCCGAGTCTGGGGAAGTACACGATACCCCTACTACTGCAAAAGACTCTTACGTGTTCTTGGACCTTTTTTACAAGAAATTTCTGGAATACACTGCAAACAGTCTACACATCTTGGGTATATCATATGGCGGTGCCTATGTCCCTAGACTTGGTGCTGAAATATTAAATCACTCAGAAAGGCGCTTCAATTTAACTTCAATTTTAGTCGGGAATGGATGGACGGATGCTTACTACCAGTACGCTTCTGTTCAACCTATGCTTTGTGGCAAAGGAGGTTATTCTTCAGTTTTGAGTCAGAGTGCTTGTTCTGCACTTGAAGAGAAGTCAAGAAGTTGTTCAGATAAAATTAAGGAGTGCCGTAACAGCAACTACAATAAAACTATTTGTGGCAAGACTTACGAATACTGTGAAAAAAACATGCTAACAGACCCAGCGGCCTTACTGAAAAGAAGTGTCTACGATATTCGTATAATTGAGAGCGGCGGGTCATCACAGTCATCTCCTGTTCAGTTCTTGAATCAAGAAAGAGTGAAAAAGGCTTTGGGAGCCAAATCAAGTATTAAATTCAATGAATGCAGCAGCAAAGTTTTTGAAGCAGCAGTCGCTGAAGGTGATATGATTCTTCCGTACTATAACGATGTAAAACAATTATTACACGCTGGAATTCCAGTATTGGCATATGCTGGAGATAAGGATGTCATTTGCAACTGGCTCGGTATCCAGGATTGGACCAACGCGTTGAACTACAAGGACCAGAAGAAATTTTCGCAACAAAAGTTAGTTCCTTGGTACTCTAAGCTGGGTAAGCAGTTAGGAGAGGTGCAGAACTATGGAATTTTTACCTTTGCTAGGTTGTATAGTGAGGGCCACATGTCGCAGGCTTCAGTATTCCCGGAAATTTTCTCAAGCTGGTTCTCAGGAAATTACGCGTTCAAGTGAACTGCGAATGAGTGGGCACTTGATGTTGCTAGTTTGGTAATAATCTGAAAGAAGTTTTGCGATAGGAAGTTATGAGAATGAGAATGGTGCAGTTACTCAGAAGTTTTTGAAACATAAATGTGTAGTTAATGCTTTTGAACATATTCCTTTTTAGTCATGTCAAAGGGCGAAGGGGTAGCTAAGGGCCTAGTGGACATTTATACGCTAAGTTAGTTGGGTGGTAGATTTATGTGAACTATTAACTTGTATTCAGAATCTGTTCCCCTTTCTATACTAGGGCACTATCTATATCTTTTTATACCTATCTATTAGAACAGTGGCACTTGGGATCCTGTCTTTGTGATATTCTGGGATCCCGACTATTTAGGACTGAGTAACCAATCTATCCATATTATTATGATTCAGACGTACCTCAGGATATCCCTCATAGTCTTGTCCATTCACAGTATATACTCGTCAGCACACCTGATGTACTTCAGATGTCCCTCAGAGTATGTACTGCGTATGTACCTCAGAATTTCCTTTCAGATCATCACCACGCAATACTTACATACGACCTCATAATATCATGTCCTACAAATAGAGCTATAATACACCTTCAATACTGTAATGGAAATTATAACTCAACAACTGCTTGAATATTATGATGCAGACGCATCATAGGAAACATTGGATAGAGACTTTGTGATGTTAAATGAAATACTCTGTTTTTTTGATGAAGTTCCAAATGAATAGTTTATACATCTCATGCAAAAGTTTTACTCCCTTGTTTGAATAAATCGATAAAATGTAAACCAACATTTTACTGCTTTATTTGTAGACGCAATACCAGTTAATATACAATGCAGAGTTTCTGCATTTTTCTAGAGAACCTTCAACGTTGTTTTCTAAAAATATGGACATGTTGCCGCAGTGAGATAATACTAATATCATCCACATAATTTTAATGTCAGAAATTTCCACCCACACCGTTTTATGGTTACCTGTCTTGAACCTGGCTACAAAAAATATCTTCAAACATTCTATAGGTCATTTAAAGGGCATGGGGAAAGTATTTGATAATACTCAAGTTTAATTTCCTGAGACCAAGACTTTGCTCAGCCACTTTTCTTAAGACACAGTCGTAACACTTTCTAATTCTATGTTGAGTTGTAGTAACAATGATTTTATTAAACTGAATCTATAACTCTGACACAAGGTAGATTCCTTACCGAGGAATATGACCGCCACGCTTTGCCTTGGGCTTCTAAATTAAAGACTTCCTTAAATTGAACCACAGAGAGCTGTTTTATTGCAGACCAACTTAGAATTTATACCCGAAATTAGATTAAGAGGACGCTAAACTTTAATTGCCAGAGATGGTAAGGCATTTTTACAGAGTAACCATTTTCAGCTTTCCTAAAGAGTTGCAATTATTTTAGGCTAAACAGACAGCACGCAGCTCTTGAAAATCGTCGTATAATTGTCTCTTAGCTGGGTCCGAAAAGATAGATGAGAAGAGGACTTTTCATTGTGCGGCACAAGTTTGTTGCTTTCAAGAAATTTTTGACGAAGCTTACGCTAAGGTTTCGAAATTTTTTATTACACGGCGCAGCAAGTAATTTAGTGGGAATCATCATTGGGGTAAGATTGGCGATTTTTAAATAACTGACAAATTGATAGGATTATGTCTCTGACTTAACCCCGCAAATTAATTTATCATTACGGCCTTTGAAACCAACTTCAACACTGCGCGTTTTAGAAGACAGTTAGTTCACAAGTATAAAAGAGCCCAACTATGAAGAAAATGATGCAATCTGTATCAAGATGAGAATCACATCAATTTTGACACTTGTTGTTTCGGCAGCGGCGGTAGTACACGGCTTGTTTAGCCAAGAGATGATTGATGCGAAAAGGAGAGAATTTGATGAAAATAAACATGATTTTATTACAGTGAAATCAAGACATCATCCCAATTATCGGTTACGGGTAAGGGAGAATAATCCCAACAACTTGAAATTGGATTACGTTCGCCAGTACTCAGGGTACTTGGACGATTTAAATGGGGAAAAGCACTACTTCTTCTGGTTCTTTGAATCAAAATCTAATCCCAAGGTTGATCCAGTGGTACTTTATGTGGCAGGCGGGCCAGGAGGGGCACTGTCTTCGTACGTTCAAGAAATAACTCAGTTAGATAATCAATTCAATTTATATCCACAACAGTACCCGTACAATGCTGCTGCACTGATACTTTTTGTGGATCAGCCTGTGGGTGTAGGCTTTTCATACACGCTGGGAGCCAAGGTGCTTGGAACTCAAGCTGTGGCAAACGATTCATTTGCGCTCTTGAATCTTTTTTTCGCCGAATTCAACGATTACGCGCTGAATCCGTTCCATATTCTTGGTGTTTCTTACGGTGGAGCGACGGCTCCCATGCTTGGAGCTGTTATTCTCAACAATACGGAAAAGGCAAACTTCAAATTAACTTCGGTGTTACTTGGAAATGGGTTAACGGATGCATACTATCAGTTCCCTTCATATAGAGCAATGCTTTGTGGCGAGGGTGGTTATTATAGCGTGATGCGAGACAGTCAGGAATGCGTGGATTGGAGGGAATTAGCCACCAAGTGTCAAAACTGGATCCTTAGATGCCGAGGTGGGGAGAAGGGTGATTCGGGTACTTTTTGCATTGACACAAATAGAGAGTGCACTGATGGCTTCTGGCGCCCTTTTGAAAAGAGAGGGGGCGTTAGGAGTGATATTCGCCAAGTATTAAAGGGCCCACCCGTAAGACAGAAAGCACCTACGGTTTTTGAGAACTATATGAGTCTTCCTGCAGTTAGGAAAAATTTAGGAGTGGAAAACAGCGTTGTGTATAGCGAGGATAATGTCGATTTTCGCCTCGAAATGTTTAATTCCGCTGACCAGTTTCATGCATACCTGTCAGAGGTCGCACAATTACTCAATGCCGGTATTCCAGTATTGGCATATGCTGGAGATGTGGATGTCATTTGTAACTGGCTCGGTGTCCAGGATTGGACCAACGCATTGAACTACAAAGACCACGAGCAATTTGCAAAGACAGAGTTGCGTCCTTGGACACCCAGGAATAGACAACAATTGGGTGAGGTGAGGAACTATGGAATCTTCACTTTTCTCAGAGTTTTCAACGAGGGGCACGGTGTAGGCAATGAGAGATTAGCAGACATTTTCTCTAGCTGGTTGTCAGGAAATTATGCGTTCCAGTACGCAAGTTAGCTTTTTGTGTCAACTTATTATAGCCCCAGGAGAATTTAAGTATTTGTCCCTAGTGAGATGTGTGATGTGATTTTTGAGAAACGCAAACCAATGTAAACGAGTCTTGTTCTGTATGTTTAAGAGAAATGTTTATCAGTCCACGTTACAGTAGAGTACTATATCGGCTGTCATGTAAAAATCCAGGGCTACTTTATTCTGGATTAAACTCCTTCGTAGTCGTATTACAGTGCTGAAGCTAAAACAAAGTCGGAGTGAGCGACTAACTCTTAGACTTTCAAATATGCAAATTGAGTTTGCCTCCACACCTTTGCCCAAAGTGACCTTTAGTAGAGGGATACGTACTGTGGACTGGAAATCGTGCTGTGGCAACGATCCTTCTTATTAAGATGTGGTTTTTACCGTACTGGTGGTGAGTAATTCAAACTTTGTTACAGTCTAGAACTGTATTCGTTGTTATCTAATAAACTATCTATTGAGTTTATGCTCGAATTTACTCTTTTCATGGTAGTATTCCAGCTAAAGAGTTAAGATTATGCAGCGGGGACGGCGAGCCCCCTTATGCTGTTAAATTTGCGACGTGGCACTATCCCCGTCCGTCGCTGGTACGGAAGGACCTGTGATAGAGGGGCTTGATGTGCGATCCTGGTCTTTAGTGACCGAGACCCTCCTTATGAGGAATGGTGATTAGCTAGTTGGTGACAGTTCAAAACAAAACAATTTATTATAATCACTAGTATTGACGAAGTACAGTACATACTCTGAATCTGCTATTTACTATACATTACGTTTCTTTATTATTATACCTTGAATATTTCAGTTCGAGGAGGTACTGGAAATCGTCCAGATGAGCCAGTCTGACTCAAGAGATTACGCACAGCTTTCCCTCGCCCAGATTTCTCTTGCCCCGTTTGAACTCGTAATTTCCTGACAACCAACTGGAGAATATATCTGCTACTCTTTCACTGCTTAATGAGTGCCCTAAGTTGTAGACTCTGGCAAAAGTAAAGATTCCATAGTTCTGCACCTGGCCCAAAAGTTTTCCCAGGTTAGAGTACCAAGGAACTAACTTCGCTTTTACAAAGTTGCCGTGGTCCTTATAGTTCAATGCGTTCGTCCAATCCTGGACACCGAGCCAGTTGCAAGAGACATCCTTATCTCCCGAGTAGGCCAAAATAGGAATACCGGCATTAAGTAATTCTGCAACAAACTTCTGATGGGGCCGCAAGTTATCTCCAGTTGAATACGTCGATCTAAACACAAAATCAGAACCTGTAGTAAAACGGATATTCGCTTTTGCCCCCAATTTAACTTTTACGGGTTCAAGATTGAGGTATTTGATGAAATCATCTTTACTAGAAGTATCTCCACCCCGAATGTCGTAAGGATTTCCCCCCACAATGTAGTAAGTTGAAAAAAATTTGTAATTACACAAATCACCCTGCTTCATACAAAAGGAATCTTCCCAATTACTGCGGCATTTTAGAATTTGCTGGCGACAGTCCACAATCGAATCGTTTTGTGCCGCGCAAGTATTATTGCTCAATACCTTAGGGTGACCTCCTTTTCCGCAGAGCATCGGGCTCAAAGCAGGATACTGGTAATACGCATCTATCCATCCATTTCCTATCATCACTGATGTCAAGTGGAACCGTCTGTTAGCAGTCTTCACAATTATGCTTCCAAGAGTCGCGCCAATTGCACCACCATAAGATATCCCTAGTATATGAAATGGAAGCTTCGCGTACTCCAGATACTCTTTAAAGAATAGATCTAAAAGCACGTAAGCATCTAGAGCCACACCAGGAGTATCATAAGCAGTTACTCCTTCCGAGTACGAGAACCCAACACCAACAGGGAGATCCACAAATAATATCAGCGCCTTGGCATTCCACGGATACTTCTGACGCTTGAATTTCTTCTTCTTATAATCCGTCACTGTTGTAATCATTCTTATTGAAGCTACCAGGGAACTTCCTGGCCCGCCCGCAACGTAAAGAACCACAGGGTCCTTTTTAGGTTCGGACTTTGACTCAAAAAACCAGAAAAAGTAGTGCTTGTCACCCTCCAAGTCATCCAAGTAACCAGAGTACTGGCGGACGTGGTCAAGTTTCAAGTCTTCGGGACGGTTTTCGTTGACTCTCATCTGAAATTTGGGATGCTTTCTTGATTTCACTGTAACGAATCCTTTATTGGCATCTCTCTTTTGAGCCGCAAACGCCTCTTCGTCAAAAAGCGCACTGACTGATAAAACTGCAGAGAGGACCACAGTGGAAATCCATGCAATCCTCATCTTGTAAAGCCTTGATTGGAGATCTAGTTCAGGACAAGAGCCGTATTTTATACATCAACGTTCTCATCTTCCAGATATGTATCCGTTATCATGCAATAAACCACGAAAATAGTTTATGCGGAGTGTTTCAACCTATCACGGCACCCAACATCTCTAAGAAACCAAGACAGTTGATCATGCTCCAGAAGCGCCTTGAGTAGGGTCCTTCTATGCAGAAGGGTTTCTAAAAAAAGCTCAGAAGTAAAGCGAATGCGACGATGCAGTTATGCCGTGACAGGTGATATGTGAGAGAGCCCTATCTCCGGGGAGGGTATGTAGAAAGTTTACCAGTAATCTTTCAGTATGATTTAGAGGTTACGATTCCTTTTTATTAAGACTTAGCGACGAACAATTTTGTGACACATGCCAATCATGTGTTGCCGCTTTTGATCTCACTGATATCGGTTAATGCGCTATTGTTCACTCCTTGTGGGCACGTATCTCATAGAACCAGGTGAGGTTTGCTTCCCCAAATACGGTAGTTGAATGAAAACTTGCGGCTCTCTATAAGATAGTGTTTAGAAAGATGTGAGAATACGCCTGAAGTATCAATGAATTTTCACCAGTTAGTTTAAGCAAGAAATCTTTAACTGAACGATTAAACTTTTGGTGGTTACCGTAACTAAACAGAGCGAAGGTCACGGCCACCTTATTCTTGTTCATCCCTGGTTCCAACATTCTTTGCAATTAAGCGGTTAAATATAACAACTTTTTAGTTCTAGTTACAGTTGAGATATAATATTCATAGGTCTATAGGAATGGTACTATAACTACAGATACAGTTTTAAATTACAAGAGCTATTGAGCTACTGTGGACGTTGTAAAAGATGTGGTGTGGTTGTAAAAGCTGAAGGCGTATTTTTGCGTTGAGGCTGCAGATTCGGCATTCCACAGTGCAGAGATATCTAAATAGAGAACAATAATTAAAACTTTGTTACAGGGGTTCTTCTTAGGTAACTCCACGCCTTCAGATATACAAACTCAGCAAACTATGTATAGAAGCGTATGATCTAATTAGTAAATGATGCAGGCTCTGACCCAACCAATGAATAAAACCAACCACAATGTTATCCGCAGGTCTTAGCTAACCCTCCACCCTTAACATTGTCCACGAAGGAATACATCCAGCAGTTACTACTTGCTACAGTACCTAACAGCATCCATCTTTACGTAGTAAACCATAAAAATAGATTATGCTCGTATATGCTTTTTGTACCATTACAGCGAAGGAGCTAACAGGACATTGAATAAACTTTGTACCCTCGTATATCTTGCGGCGTAAAGACTTCATCAGTTAGATGCGATTAGTAACTCTTACTTCGGAGGATTCAAAATGCAATTTTGGTCTTTTATAGACCACGAAACCCCACACACTAGGGTTTGGTGAATAGCAGGCTGGTAACACGCGTGGTGAGTGAGTACTAAACGACCCAGAATGGAGCATTTTCCGTAAAATTATTATTGAGTTGCACCGTTTACTTCTTGGGGAAAGTGGTAGCGGCAGGTGGTAGCTTTGAAGATTTTCGGTGCACAACTCTGAACTGGAATGGCTATCCGAGACAGTTTCTGAAGCTAAGCTCAGTTTAGAAAGTTTTGGTTGAAAAGAATTTCTTTACGTCAATCAAGTACATGCATTTGAAGCTCTTAAAAAGTGGAGAGGGTACGTTTCATAGTTCTCCCTAAGTACGGCGGTTAATTATTGCTGGTATTCTAGTCTTGGCTTCTTCTGGCGATCGGGACTTAATTAGTAGCTGGACTTGTATTGGAGACTGAACCTTTGCAACGGGGCATAATGCCCGCACCAGCTCAAGCAGACAAGACATAGTTCCGAGACATTCTGGGCGGGGGAGAAATCAGGAGAGCTCACTAGTTCTGAAATATTTGAGTTTGCTAGAGTGTTAGACGAGCCGCACAACGTATACAATACGAAATTGGCCCCCCTATTCTCCAGTTGGATGTCAGAGAATTACGCACCCAACCTGTTGGGCTGTAGTGAATACTGTGTACAAATTACAGTACACACTCTACCTCTCGCAACTCAGATATGAAAATGTGGAAACGCACTATAGAATACAAATGTACCATGTGCATAACAGATTCTAAAGGTACGGCCAAGAGACAGTTGAACTAGTGTGTACGTAAAATGCAAGGTGCGTGACTCTGCTAGTGCTTAAAATTAGCCATTGTGAGACCACGCTTGGCGCTGACTCACTTATCGGGAGTTGGGTTGGAAGAAAAGTGCAAAACATAAAACTCAGTCGGAGATAGGCGTAGGCATCGCCAACGTATTTGTATCTCAATATTATGTTATGTCATGATAAATTTCCGGGTACTAATGGGTGTGCGACTTCAATACAAGAATTTATAGATAATAAACAAATCTAGAAACACTTTTGTTACAATTTCTTCCTATGCCAATGAATCATAAGCTACACATTCAACACAATCGGAGGAATGACTACGCGTAATATGTTGAGCTTTTGTCGCTAATCTTATCAAACTACAGTGCCCATTCCAACTATAGTACTCACTATACGAAATTAAACTACCGCAATGTTACAAATGTACCAGAGTCTTGGTAGGCACTGTGATGTGTCAATGGTACTTGTTATAACTAAAAAGTTGTTATATTTAACCGCTTAATTGCAAAGAATGTTGGAACCAGGGATGAACAAGAATAAGGTGGCCGTGACCTTCGCTTTGTTTAGTTACGGTAACCACCAAAAGTTTAATCGTTCAGTTAAAGATTTCTTGCTTAAATTAACTGGTGAAAATTCATTGATACTTGAGGCGTATTCTCACATCTTTCTAAACACGATATTATAGAGAGCCGCAAGTTTTCATTCAACTACCATATTCAGGAAAGCAAACATCACAAGTGTTAATGATATACGTGCCACAAAAAGTGAAGAATAACGCACTCTCACCAAGATCAGTGGAATCAAAGGCGGCAACGGATGATGAGGTATGTGTCACAAAATTGTTCGTCGCTAAGTCTTAATAAAAAAGGAATTGTAACCACTAAATGATCATGCTAAAACATTACTAGTAAATTTTCTACACAACCACCCCGGTGACAGAGCTCTCTCACGTATCACCTGCCACTGTGTAACTAAGTCATCGCCTTCGTTTTCCCTTTCAGCTCTTTTTATATACTCTTCTACTTACAAGACCACTACTCAAGGCGTTTTTCGAACATAAACTATATTCGTGGTTTATTGTATAATAGCGGATAAATTTCTAGATCAGAACCTTGATGTATAAAATACGGCTCTTGTCCTGAACTAGACGTTCAATCAAGGCTATACAGGATGAGGATTGCATGGATTTTCGCTGTTTTCCTCTCTGCAGTTGTATCAGTCAGTGCGCGTTTTGACGAGGAAGCGTTTGCGACGCAAAAGAGATATGTCAATAAAGGATTCGTTACGGCGAAATCAAGAAAGCATCCCAAATTTCAGATGAGAGTCAACGAAAATCGTCCCGAAGACTTTAAGGTTGACCACGTCTGTCAGTACTCTGGTTACTTGAATGACTTGGAGGGTGACAAGCACTACTTTTTTTTGGTTTTTGAGTCAAAGTCCGAACCTAAGAAAGACCCTGTGGTACTTTACGTTGCGGGTGGGCCAGGAGGTTCCCTGGTAGCTTTTATTGAAGGTATTACAAAAGTGACTGCTTATTAAAACGAAGTAATGCAGCCTCGAAAGAATCCGTGGAATGCCAAGGCACTGATTTTATTTGTGGACCTCCCTGTTGGTGTTGGGTTCTCGCACTCTGGAAGAGAACCTGCTTATGATACTCCTAGTGTGGCTCAAGACGCTTACGTGCTGTTAGATCTTTTCTTTAAAGAATATCTGGAGTATGCGAAGCTTCCGTTTCATATTCTAGGGATATCATATGGTGGTGCAACTGGCCCGAGCATTGGAAGTGCTATACTCAACGCGAAAAATAGACGCTTCAACTTGGCCTCAGTGATGATAGGTAATGGGTGGACAGATGCGTATTACCAGTACCCTTCTTCCAGGCTGATGCTCTGCGGAGAAAGGGGTTACGAGAAATTCTTGAGCGACGAAGTCTGCGCGAAACAAGCCGAATTGTCTGTGGACTGTCGCCATAGGATTCAAGAATGTCGAAAAAATTGGGTAAGTTCATATTGTTCACTGACGTATGGGATGTGTATGGATGGATTCCTTAGCCCTTTCCTTGCTCTGGGGGATGATGTTTACAACATTGTGGGCGATGGGGCTCCAGTTGTCCATCAGATCCCTGATTACTTGAATCTTTTAGAAGTTAAAGAAAAATTGGGGGTAAAGACCGACATTAACTTTAGTGTAAAAAATGTGAATGTGTTTAAGGGAAAATTTGAAACGGGAGACCAAATTAGGCCACATCAGAAAAATGTCGCAGAATTACTCAATGCCGGTATTCCTGTTTTGGCCTACCGGGTGAGAAGGATCTCATATGCAACTGGATGGGCGTCCGGGATTGGATGAACGCATTGGAATACAAAGACCACGACAGCTTTGCGAAAGCAAAGTTAGTTCCTTGGAACTCTAGACAGGGACAACAATTGGATCAGGTGCAGAACTATGGAATCTTTACTTTTGCCAAAATCTTCAAGGCGGACTACTTCGTAACTGACAAGTTGCTGGCACATATATTCTCTAGTTGGTTGCCGGGAAAATATGCACTTAATAAATCAACTGACGATCTGTTATCAGGTCAGAATAGCCTGAAAAATTCAGAGAGCCGTGACAGGAAAACTGGGGACCGCACTGGTGGGAAACGTAAGGCGGACTCACTGATCCCTGATTTGCTTATATAAAATTATTGCTTCGTCAGAATTTAATAACTATCGGTGATGGACTTCTAATAGAGGAATCTCTGTGATAAAAGTCTTTCCTTTTATTAATAAGATCATACGCCTCTTTATATAGTCAGTTATATTCGTATATCTGTCAGTGTGGAGTAACCTCATCAGAACCACTGTAACATACTTCCGGTTATTGTTCTCTTTTCGGATATATCCGTATTGTAGATTTACGAGAGTTGTAGTTGATACTGTATTCACCATACACTATCCCCTACTGCAACATGGCCCTTTTGATTCTCGACTAAGTTATACTCGTTGTGACCTCGTATAGAGTGATCATATCTTCATGGATATTATAACTCAAATGAACTAATACGAACGTCGCTAACACTCTTTCCAAGATGAATAGTTCTTCAGACGTATGACGATTATTATTAGATAAATATTAAAGCTCGTCGATTATGGGCCAGTAAAGCTCACCATGGTTTCGGGTAATTAATCATGGACCCATTATCATTGCTTTTGTTTGAAAGTTGCAATATACCATGTGCAGGAAAACTTTTTGCGACTGGAATGATACATTTCATTCCGAGTGCTTGAGAGAAATCTAGTCTTGTACATTCTTTTACACCCACGAGATAGTAAACCTACACTAGAGATGGAAAGAATGACCTTAAAAGTTGTCAGGTTCTCGTAAACAACTGGTGAATGGCTCGTAAAATTTAACATTATTGCTTATCGACTTGTCCATACCTTGAAAGCATCTTAATTGGCTATAATCAAACTACACGTAACCTTAACTCACAAAATAGGGACCAGTCTAGGCGATCGCTGCCCGCCATTTCCACACTTCTCAATCACGATAACCATTTTGAAGGGCCAATTAGGCATTAAGTCCGTAATTGCCGTTTAACCAGCTTTTAAAGATTTCTTCCATAACGCTGGGTCCTACACTATGACTCTCATTGTACACTTTGGCAAACGTGAATATTCCGTGGTTCTTAACCTCGCCTAGCTGAGTTCCCTTGCTAGAGTACCATGGCTTCAATTCCTTTTTAGAAAACTGTTCGTGTTCATTATATTCCAATGCGTTTGTCCAGTCCCGGATACCTAGCCAATTGCAGATGATATCTTTGTCACCAGCATACATCAAGGCGGGAACGCCAGCATTCAACAAACGCTTCACATCATCCTGATACGGATAGAGATTGTCGCCCACGTCATAGAAGTCTGTAATCATAGACTCGCTGCACAGTTTGTAAACGAGGTCATTTTTGGCACCCAACGCCTTTTTGACATGGTCTTGGTTGAAGAAGGCTGCCATTTTGTCCTTAGGCTTGGGTCTAGAGGGGTCAACCTTTACCCTAATATCGTAAGGACTCCTTTTTGACTTTTTAAGAGGGTCATCCAACATAGTAAAGTAGCAGTTATATGAGGCTTTGCTACATTGAGTCGGGTCTTTGTTTCTGCGGCACTCGAGAATATCTCTCATACACGGTTCAATCTTTTCTTCTAAGTTCGTGCACTCGGACTCCTCCAACACCGACTCGTAACCACCTTCACCGCAAAACATTTGCTTGTATGCTGGGACAAGGTAGTAGTAGTCAGTCATGCCATTACCAACAAAAATGGACGTGAGGTTGAAGCGTCTGTCAGGGTGGTCAAGAATCTCGCTGCCTAGGCGGGGAACGTAGGCCCCACCATAAGAGATACCAAAGAGATGGAAAGGATTCAGGACATACTTTTTGTACTGCTTGAAAAAGAGGTCCAAGAAAACGTAGGTGTCGCGTTCGGAAGTGACAGTATCTTTAACCTTTTCACCTCTGTCAGAGTATGAGAAGCCCACTCCCACGGGCTGGTCCATAAAAATAATCAGCGCCTCCTTATTCCAAGTCATCAGATTGCGGACAGGTTTCAAATCATCACCGACTCTGGAGGGTCCCGCCCAGATGGAAGATGTCAGAGAGCATCCAGGCCCGCCGTTCAAGTAGAGCACAACTGGATCAACATCTGGCGTCCTTTGCGACTCAAAAAACCAAAAAAAGTAGTGCTTTCCAGCTGTCAAGTCGTCCAAGTAGCCCGAGTACTGACGAACCGTGTCAAAGTTCAAACTCTCCGGGTTGCTCTCTTTGACACGCAAGCGGTAGTTGGGATGTTTGCGAGACTTGACTACGATAAAGCCCTGGTGATCGTTCTCGAGTTCTTTCTTTCTTTGTAAAACCGCATCCTCGCTGAACAAGGCGGAAACAACGGTCACTGCCGAGACGACCAAGGTTGCAATACGTGCAATTCTCATTATACCGACCAAGATATTGGACTCAACGTTGCTTCTTATAGGTCCAGAATCGCCTAGCGGCTATGTCTTCATAGTTAGGGTTTGCTATGCCAACGGACCAGCACCAAGAAGGAGCAGGAGTGACTCGCCGTACACGCCTGCGGCTGCTGGGGTAATCTAAGCAGCATCGTAGGTGGCTCATTTTTAGTTGGGGTTTTTTCATCTATTCAAGGCAAGGCGTAACGGATTAGAAGTAGTAGTTGGTAGAAGTTAGGAGTTGGTAGATGTGGTAGGTGGTAAAAGTTGTAGAAGTTGTAGAAGTAATAAAAGTTGCAGAAGTAATAAAAGTTGCAGAAGTAATAAAAGTTGCAGAAGTAATAAAAGTGGAGTAGAAGTAATACAAGTGGAGTAGAAGTAATACAATTGGACTATAAGTGGTTGTTTATGCGGGACACCTCTAGAAACTAATATTACTTGGGGGTAGGACGAGATTAGTATAATTACTGGTTATGTTATCGGGAAACGGTTAGCGGTTAGGATTAGTAATGCAGTACTCTGCGCAATCACAAAGATTGTAATATGCACAAAGATGGCAGAAGGCCTGAAGACCCTGGGAAGTATAGTGCCTCTAGGAGTCACTAAAGACTTTAGGAAAAGGCTGTGGGATGTACAGACCGTATGTCACAAAGACTGCAGCCTCAATAACGACCAGATGACTGTAGGTAGTCACCTTATCTAGCATAATAGCCACTCTTTTGCCTAGCGGGGTATTGCTGGACGAAATCTTAAATGAACCTCTGGTTGGAGGCCTAATTTTGATCCAATCTAGTCTTGTTTGATTAGGGCCTACGAGGGGTCTACAAAATTACCGAGAGTTGCGTGCAGTGCACACAGCGACTGTGGCCAGTTAGGCAAGCTCATCTCCACTTCTAGCCAAGCACCCTGCCCCTTTTCACCGCACAGTCGTGGTGGCACATAAGCGTAGCAGGGCAATCAATTTACCTTTCTAATGTGCAGTATCATGGTTGGTAGCGCGAACACTCTTGGGCCTTGGCACCAAGATTGGGTGAGAGTGATGCTCGGCTGGTTTGTGAAAAGCCTGGCTTGTGTTTCCTGTCTTGATTGATCTGGCAGATCTGGGATCTGGCTGTCTTATTAATCTGGCAGTCAGGAGTCAGCTAGTTAGGTAATCAGGTAATCAGGTAATCAGGTGGTCAGGTAGTCAGGTAAACAGGTAGTCAGTTAGTCGGGTAATCAGCTAGTCAGATAATCAGGTTGTCTGTCAGTCTAGTTGTCTGACTATCTGATTTTCTGGCTGTAGTTTTCTGGCTGTCTAGTTGATCTACTCCACTCTACTTCACATCTACGCCTCACGCATCTCTCGTTTGTCCACATGAAATGACATGACCAATTCATTCTACATCCTACCACGTTTTACGTTTCTGAACCCAACCCCTGCACGACCGAGATGGTCAACGACCACATCCAATATACCCAGACGGTCAACAATCAAATCCAATATACAGTGGAACAATCAGAGCTCCACCAATAATATAACACCCAGACCGCCCGACCAAACCTTCAGGCCACCCCCCTCGGAGTTCGCACCCTCATCAGAGCTCCACCCCTTTAGTATAGTCCACCCTATCCAGATCCAGGCGAGACAATGCATGCACCTCTACTTCCTTCATAATACCCCGTCTCAGACAGACAATCTGACATCTCGAGTCACGCTATCGCCCAATATCCGCCACAATCCAACGGTCTATAGTCTTATCGCCACAGCACCTCCGCCGTCGGACTAGCTACGAGTCGTGATCCCAACTCCTGATTCCGAATATTGTGCCTCTATTGTAGCCCGTCTATTGTAGCTCAATCTCCGCTGCATCTCCAAGAGCGCGCCTACAAAATATCTTGTTCGCCACGTGATGGTGCACAGCCAGCACGCCTCGGCGCCCAGCACCGCTCCGGACAGCAAGGCACAACCCACGCCCAGCACCACTGTCCACCATCATAGCCCAGTACCTCCACCGCCGCCATCCGACCGGTCTGTGTCAGTCCTCGCTGGTGGTGCTCGTAGTCTCAGATACCTGTTTCCACTTCTGTAAATTTTTTTTTGTACCGTTCCTCACCGTTTCCCCATCACCGTTTCACCAGCTCTGCCGTGCCTCCGGAGCGATCAAGATCGCCCGATTGTGATTATGCCGCCTTCCTCGGTGATGCACGATGCGCCATCATGCCATATCCGGCCTTGATCTGCGCTGGCGTAGGCCCGATGCGGTGTGGCTGGCGGTGCTGGCTGCATTAGCTGATAATATTCGCGCCAGCACCGCTGGACCACGATATATAGAGCGCGCCCCGCCATGACTAGAGACGGTAATGATCTACCACACTCTTTTGCTTGCTCTTGCTGTGCGTGCGTTCGCCGCCACCACCACGTTGACCACGACTTTGCCCGTCGAGGTTGACATTTTCAAGACTGCCTACATCTTTACAAACGCAGAGGGCCTGCTCACGACGGTGATCGAGGCCGGAAGCACCGTCACCGTGAGCGCAACCGGCTCGATCCCCACCACAACCACCGATGCCGTGACCGTGCTGTCGACGCCTGTCTCTTTTGTCTCGCTGGTTCCCATTTCCATTTCCAGCTCCAGCCCCAGCTCCAGCTCCAGCTCCAGCCCCGCCGGCGCCGGCGCCAGCGTGTCGGCGAGCGTGCCTACCTTCCCAGCGCCCGTTGTGCCCGAAGGATCCTACGAAACTTCCACTACGCTCACAACCACGACGATTGACGGTACGCAGTACGCGCTCGAGCTCGTTGTGCTCTACACCTCTGACTGCCCTATTGTCACCGCCTGCTAATATACTTTTTTGTCCTGCACCAAATATATGATAAAATGTAAATTCAACCCCGTCCTGGTTCTGATTTTTGTTTGAATCCTGACGTGCTCTCTAGTCCTGACTACTTTGTTCCCGGTTGTATCTTGTCCTGGTTCACATCCTGGATTGACGCTTTTGTTGTTTAAACCTGTCTTAGACGTAGTTGCCACGTATTGCTAATTTGTTGGCGCTGGCTATATAATCTTGCAGTGTTAATCGTTATGATTCGAGGAGTTGGGGTTCGAACGGGGTTGCAGGCACGATCACGAGTTGGATCACAGGGATGGTTGCGTCGCGTCCAGACGTCGACGGTGGACTGGAAGCCGCTTCGTGGTGCCCGGGGCGACCTTCGCACCATTACGCACCACAAGCGGACGCTGGGGGTGCGGCGTGTGATGTTTGGGTTGATGGTGGCGATGCCGGTGATTAGCTTTGGGCTCGGGTGCTGGCAGGTTCACCGTCTCCGCTGGAAGATGGACTTGATTGCGTTGTGTGAGAACAACTTGGCGGCGCCCGCGGTAGCGGCGCCGCCAGACATTCCGCCGCTGGCAGTGCCAGCGTTGCAGTACCGCCGTGTACGCATGACTGGCCACTTTGACTATGAGCAGGAGATGTTTTTAGGTCCGCGCATGCGCAATGGCGAGGCGGGCTATCTCGTGGTGACGCCGTTTGTGCGCGCTACAGGCAGCACCGTCTTGGTGGAGCGCGGGTGGATTGCGCGCGAGCGTGTTGTTCCCTCTTCGCGCGGCGGCTACCTCAGCCACCTCGCGTTCCCGCAGGGTGAGATTGAGGTGGAGGCGGTACTCCGAGTGATGCCGCGTCCACTGTACTTGCACTTTGAGCACGAGCAGCGTGCCCGCCGCTTCCACGTTTATAACGTGGACGAGATGGCAGCACAGTCGGGCTCGACCCCGGTGTACTGCCAGATGTTGTACGACATGCTGCCGCACGAAGAGTACCGCACACCAACTGGTCTGTCCTGGAGCTGGAGGCGCCGCGCCGACCCGCCACAGGAGACGGACTACAACGAGTTTGAGTTTATCAACCAGGGCGTACCCATTGGGCAGATTCCAAAGATTCTGTTTAGCAACAACCACATCCAGTACTTGGTAACGTGGTTTGGCCTCTCGATAGCGAGCACGGGCTTGTTGGGGTACACGCTCTGGCGGCGCCGCCAAAAACCCGATCAGACCCTGGCAAAAAGGGCAATAGTAGGGTAATACCAATCAGACGAGACAAGCCCGCCTGGAGTGATACAAGTCCGGCCTAGATGATACGGGTACATGCTTATAATTCTGTCCCCAACTTTTGTACATAGACTAACTGCTAAACAAGCCAAAGAGAAGCACCGCCAACGACAAGTCTGCGGCCAACATGCCAAACACCTCCAGGTACGCCGTCACGCCCGACACGATTGGCACAAACTGTGCGAGCTGTGGCACAAATGCCAGGCCCATCTGCAAACCCTTCACTACGATGTTGCCGTCTTGCTTGAACCATCCGTGGCGCTGTCCAAGCGTATACCACAACGCACCAAACACAATCTCAGCCGTCACAAACCACGAAAAGAAGCTCGTGCTCACGCCCTGAGCACGCACATCGTGCAAGTCTGACGCCGCAAAGCCTGACACCAGCGTGTAGTGGAACCAGAAGTTGGCTACCACTGCTACGCACCGAACCGCCAAAAGGCGCGTGCTCCATGCCGCCTGCTGTGCCGCGCTATACTCCGCCACCTTCTGGGCGTAAACCGCCTCCGCACTCGTGGGCTCTGGGCCGGGAGCTTCGCCAAACCCACCGGGACCACCAAGTCCACCAAGTCCACCGAGTCCGCCAAAGCCTTCAAAGCCCAGTGCGCCGCCCGGCGGCGCTGCACCGCCAAACACGCTTTTGAAGATTGCGTCCATGTCCGGCTCGCCCCCAGCCACACCCGCAATGTCCTGGATGTCGGGATCCTCGTCGGCCAGCTTTATGGTTTGGCTTGGAATTTGGCTGGGGGTGTGGATGGGTGTCTGGCTCACACCCTGGTCCAACACCAGGGCGCCCTCCTTCACCGACGAGCCCAGCAGCAAAATCGTGTTGAGCCGCGACGTCGCAGCCCCTTTGGCCATCTTGGCCTGCCGACGTTCGCGCAATACACGCCGCTTCTCTGCCTCGTCCATTAGGTTACGAAATTAAAACTTGTCGCTGCAATGAACAGCAACAGCGATAATGCCGGCTTGAACTACCAGGAGCAGATGCGTCGACAGACGATTCTCAACTCGATGGAGAACCGCGACTACTTGATGGTGGTGGCATCGCAGCAGGGAAAGTCTGTCCAGCAGGTGCGCTACGAGTTGTTGGTGCGCATGGCTGGCCAGGACCGTAAGGGAGGGGCGTGAGGGGGAAGGGGAGAGGGGAGAATAAGAGCATGGAAGAGGGGAGAGCATGAGAAGAGGGAGAACAGGAGAAGAGGAAGAGGTAGTGTGAAGGAAGAACAAAGGAAGAAGATTGGTCTATACATTAATGACTACTTCCATGGTCTAGGTTTGACAATGCCCCGGTCCATATTCGGGCGGCGAGTCAGGAGCGGGATGCGGGACGGCTGCCTCGCGGGCGCCGCCTCGCCGCGCTCGGTCTTTAGGCGCCTGTTGCTTGCGCGCGCGAGCACGAGGCGCCGCTCAAGCTCAGATATACGCTCATCCGCCTGCTTTGCTTGCTGGTGCCGGTCCCATGCACGCTTGGTGGGGTTTCCCGGAAAGTCCACGCACCACATGGTGATGGAGAGCCCGTACATAAACGCGGCAAAGCTCTCAGTGAAGCCCAGGCTAAGCGCCTCGTGTATGTGCTGCATCTCCGTCATGTTGTCATCGAGCTCGTGGAGCGCGTCCGAGAGCCGCCCAAACCGCGCGCTATTGGCGCCCGTCTCCAACGGGAGGAGCGGCGCGTCGCGCGCATAGTGCACCTTGGGCAGCACCGCGAGAAGATCGAGTCCCGACGAGCGCAGGCGCCTGCGCTGCGAGCTCGGGGTCCCTGGCCGTGACGAGGAGGGCATTTGTTGTGTTTTTTGGTGCAACATTTTGTCCTACACTCTAGCTATAAACCTTCTTACTCTGCCCGTGTAGTCTACTCCGTCCCAACAATCTGCTCCCACGTCTTGCCTTCGCGACGAAGCTCCTCCGCGAGCTCGTGTGCGATTTTGGCGGGCAAGCCGGGACCCTTGTACGCAAAGGCGGTGTACAATTGCACGATGGAGGCACCCGCCTTGCCAAACTCCAAAGCGTCCTTACCCGAGGCGATACCGCCGCAACCAACCAAGACCAAGTTGGTGTCCTTGGTGTGCGCCCGCAAGTGGCGCAACGCCTGGAGCGCCAACGGCTTCACCGGTGGGCCCGAGAGGCCGCCCGTCTCGTGCGCGACATGACTGTCGCGCAACGCGGGGCGCGACACAGTAGTGTTGGACACAATCACGCCGTCAACGCCAGCAACCTTGCACGCGCCCGCAATGGAGGCGATTTCGGGCTCTGTCAAGTCCGGCGCAATCTTGACGAGCACTGGCGGCACGCGGCCAACCACGTTGGGGCCCGTCGAGTCGCGCTCCCGCACCACCGCCAGCAACAATCCCGTGAGCTTGGCCTCGGACTGCATGTCGCGCAAGCCGGGGGTGTTGGGCAGCGATACATTCACCACCAAGACGTCAGCGTACGGTCCGAGACGCGACACACCAGTGACATAGTCGCTAATCTCGTCGCCGGTCTTATTCTTGCCGAGGTTCACGCCGAGAAGGCGTCCGGGCGCAAGCAGGTTCAGCGTGACGCCGGAAGCGGCTGCCTGGAAACGCGCACGCAAGCGTGCAAGCACCTGAAAGTGACCGTCCGAGTTGAACCCGTAGCGGTTGATCACCGCGTCGTCGCGGGGCAAGCGAAAGAAGCGCGGAAGGGGGTTGCCTGGCTGGGGAAGCGGCGTGATGGAGCCAACCTCGACATACGCAAATCCCATGCCAAACAAGGCATCAATCGCTTCGCCATTCTTGTCCAAGCCTGCCGCCAAGCCCACTGGCGAGCTGAGGCGCTGGCCAAAGACGGACACGCCGAGCACATCTGCATTCAGCTGCACTACCAGCTCGGGAAGACGCGGCACCAAGCCGTGCTTCATGAGCCAGATGCCAGCCTTGTGGCCCTGTTCGGCATCGGTGACTGCGCGCAAGAGCGGACAGAAACAGTACTCGTGCACCGCTGAACGCGCGTCGGAGGCATACACCGCACCTGCTGCGAGCGCCACGCCCCCGACAATCAACGCGAGTGGTCGTGGCACAATGCTGCTCCTCAAAACGGGCCTAGTCATGGTTTGGTGAGTTTTTCAATGTTCAGTTCAGAATGATGTGTTTACCGCACTTTTGGCGCCAACCAACAGAAAATGGCCAGTTCTCACTGTGACGGTCTCGTTTGTGCCGCCGGGACGCACATTCTCTGCTTTCTCCCGCTTCCTTACGCCATATGGTGGCCCAATCCTCTCGTTTTATGACTAGTTTTTGTCTGGCCAACGTCTCGTCCCATCACGCGAGTCAAAATGGGCCTTATCAGGCGTATTCTTCTCCAATGGGTGCCTCCTTCTCCAATAGGCGCCTCTTAGCTGTTCCATTGACAATTTATTGCTGAATACCTTGCTGCTCCTGTCAGTGCCGAGTTTGCCATTTGTCGCAAACTGTGTCGCAAACTGTGTCGCAAAAATCCGACAGTATATTTGTGCGATGAGATGGAATGTCTGCACCATACGTGATGAGCTCTAGGCCGATTGACAAATTCTCTCGGGGCAAGTACGAGCGGTCGCGGCGGACGGGCGACAGGAAGCTTGATGCCGGTCTCAAGCGCATCGACAAGCAGTACCGCGATGCGGTGCGGTCCGCGGCTGGGACGGACATGTTGCTCCAGGAGGAGGTTGGATTTTTGGAAGCCGAGGGGATGGAGCGCACGTTCAAGTTTGGCCAGGACGCCATAGTGGACGCAGTAGACGTTGCGACGGCGGCCAAGCGATTCGAGCTCAAGATGGAGCAGGGTCCGTATACTGCATCGTATCTGCGTAACGGACGTGGATTATTAGTTGGTGGCCACAAGGGTCACGTTGCCAGCATGGACTGGCGTACAGGGAAGTTGGACTGCGAGTTACAGTTGGGTGCGGACGAGACGATACACGCGGTTCAGCACTTGCACAATGACCAGTACTTTGCTGTTGCGCAAAAGCGGTACACATTTATCTACGACAAGACGGGTACCGAGTTGCACCGCCTCAAGCAGCACACGGATGCGACACGCTTACAGTTTTTGCCGTATCACTTTTTGCTTGCCACGGCCGGTCGCCTGGGCATGCTCAAGTACCACGATGTGTCGCACGGTGCAATGATTAGCGAATTCAAGACCAAGTTGGGCCCGACCCAGGCTTTGAAGCAAAACCCGTGGAATGCAGTGATGCACTTGGGTCACGGAAACGGTACCGTGACATTGTGGTCGCCCAGCATGCCGGTACCGTTGGTGAAGGTGCAGGCGGCACGCGGTCCAATTACCGACATTGCTGTTGACCGCGAGGGCAAGCACATGGCGGTGGCCTCCGCCGACAAGCTGTTGAAGATTTGGGACTTGCGCATGTACAAGGAGATTGACACCTACCGTGTTCCCACTCCCGCGACCTCATTGGCGATATCGGACACTGGCTTGTTGGCGGTGTCGTGGGGACCGCATCTCACAGTGTGGAAGGATATTCTCAAGACGAAGCAGTCGGTGCCTTATATGAACCACCTCATACCTGGGTCCAAGGTGGAGCGCGCCCAGTTTGTCCCATTTGAGGACATTTTGGGTGCCGGTCACCAGCATGGCTTCACCTCCATCATTGTGCCAGGTTCCGGTGAGGCAAACTACGACGCTTTGGAGTTGAATCCGTTTGAGTCTGCCAAACAGCGTCAACAGCTGGAAGTGCGGTCGTTGATCAATAAGTTGGCGCCCGACACCATCTCGCTTGACCCCAACGTGATTGGAACGGTGGACAAGCGCGCTGCTAGCATAAGGTTAAAATCCGGTCAGATGAGTGAGGTTGCAACTGGCGAGGGTGCCGAAAAGGAACCTGAAGTTCGGCCCCAGGTAAAGGGCAAGAACTCGGCTTTGCGTACTCACTTGCGTAAAAAGACACAGAATGTCATTGACCAGCGTAAGATGCGCTTGCAGCGCAATTTGGCGTTGGAGAAGGAGGCCCGCGAGGCCAAGAGACTAGAGGCGATGGGAACACTTCCCCAAGAAGACGTCTTGGAATCGGCATTGAACAGATTCAAGTAGTTGTACTTTAGATGTATATAAATACAAACACATAATGACTGGAGCTAGTGATAGTGACTTGTGATGCTAGTGACTCCGTGACATTTGGAGCAAGACTCTTTCGTAAAGACGGTTCTCCCACTCGAGGTCGAGAAGCTGCTGCTGGATATCGTCCAATGTAGTGCTGTTTTCGCAGCCAATAGTACTTGGTTGCACAGGATGGTTATTTAGTCTAAACTCGCGACATTTGAAGCCGCTTGGCTCTGGCAAGTGAACCTGTGTGAGCTCAATAATCGTTCCCCATTCCAGTCCCTGTGTAAAGTAGCTGGCGATGCATTCACGGTCACAGTCTGGCAAAAAGGACATGGCCGTCAAGCCAAACGCTGACATCTTGGAGGTGTGCATGCCAATGAGAATCAAGAGACATGCGAAGCGCTCAATCTCCAGTATATCGCGGAGTACCAGTACATTGAACCAGTTAATCGGACGGGAATACGTCAACTTTGTATTGGTCTCTTGTTCAAACTGGGTCAAGTGCGCGACGACTATATGCTCAAGGTACTTGACCTGCTTCATCAATACGGGTCGAGGTCTACAGGTATCTGCCATTGGTGTATTTTCCTGACTGGTCAAACCGTCTTGTGCTTTGAGATCCTTGTCGTGGTCCTTGTCATTGAGAAGGATACGAAATAGCTTCAAGAGATTGTTTGGGTCGGTAAACTCGCGGACAGTGCTGTTTGTTTGAAACGGCGAGCCGGGAAACTCTGACGCCCACTTGATAACCGCCCTTACGAACTCTGGTGGGCTAGGCATGAGGTGGGTGCAAAGTCTTGTGAAGGCAAGACAGGTACAAATAGACAAAACACAAACAAGACACAAATAGGATTGCCAAAGACCGCCATCGTTAACGACTTCCACTACAAGGCGAGAAGACCCACCGATAAATTGTTTTTCATTGCATACTATAAATTGATGTAGTGTAAAAACAAGTGCAAGCTGCCGACTCGTCAAACCGTAAAAAAGTGCATCGTGCGGGCATCCTAGAGGCCCAGAAATGAAATGATAATAGCAAAGGAGTGGGTGAATTACGCTAATGTGATGTCTTTGCCGTTATGGAAAAGTTGGAGTAGTCGAGCGTGATAAAGTCACTCAAGACGCCGGCGGGAGCGGTGCCAGTGCTGCCACCAATGTTTTGCATGGGCCCAGCATTTAGAGCGCTATTGAACATCTCCACCAGGTGCATCTCCGCCTTGATGTACTCGATGACCCCTTTAAACTTGCCAAACGAGATTTCATTGTGCTTTTGCAACTTATCCTCCAATCCCAAGTCCTCAACCATCTTGACTAGGCGGAGCAGAAACTCGAGCCCATCGTCCGACGCTGGCGGACCAGCAGCCGCCAGGGCCAGTCCTACCGCGCCGTCCTCGTCCTCGAGCTGTATCTTGTGCGTCAATACAATGAACCAGGTATTGGCAATATGCTCGTATGCCATGCTGCGGGTATACTGAAACTCTTTATTGGTAAAGTTGGGAAGTCCGTGACAGAGATCCGTGATCTGGTCCAAGAACACAATGGAGGTGAGCATGTCCTGCTCGATAGGAGGCAAAAAGCTTAATATGAAGTCTGAGAGACAGGTTAAAAACTCATTCAAGTACGGCTTGATGCGAAGGTACAGGTAGTCGCTCTCAACGTCACACTTGTACGGAAAATGCTGCAACATGCACTCAAACTTCTCCTTCAACAAGCTCACGGCACGCGCCACCGTCGGTCGCGGCGACACCGCCGCGACAGTGCCAGAAACCTCAGGGTGCACCCGTAAAATGTCCTGCACGAGTCCCTGCAATGCTTTATGGTCCAAAACCTCAATGAGCCGTGTCAACGGAAGCGCCTGGCCAAGTATCTTGGGCGTCTTCAGCCGCTTGTGCCGGTTCGGCATCACAGGCTTGCGCCGCGCCTTTGACTCGTCCACAGCCCCTTCCATTCCATCCTCAGACGACCGCCGTTTTCGTCTCAGCTCGTGGCCCATGCTAGTTGTAGACGTGTAGCGCGGCATGCTCGCACCGTTACGCTGCGAGCCCTCGCCTACACGCATCTCGTTACCCGCTTTCGCGCCCCACTGGAATCCTGCGGACATCATATTAATCTTGCCTTCGTCAAACCTGTCCGCTGTCCTCTGTCCTCTGTCTTCCTCAGTCGTCCTCTGTCACTGTGTTCCTCAGTCGTCTTCTCGGTCGTCAGTCGTCCTCGTCCTCACCGTCGCTGTCGCTCGCGCTGTCGCTCGTAACGTCCTCGTTGGCTTGAGATGGCTTGCTCAGGCGCCCGCCTAAACCTCTTTTCAGAAACTTGATTGGGGTTACCCGCCGCTGACTCTGGGTCCTTACGCTATTTACTCTACGGCCGGTGGTGCTGGCGACAGCACGTCTGGGACGGGACAGGAACGGTGGGAACATAGCGCTGGCTAGCGCGTATCCGCTAGAGCTATTCCAGTCAAAATCTGACCTCTTTTGGTGGAGTGAAAATTGTATATTCTTAGTAGTAGTCGTTATCCTCGTACTCGAGCTCGCTGAGGTCCTCGTCGTCAAAGGCCGACTCCGAGTCCTGGTCGTAGTCGGCCTCGTTGAAGCCGTGGTAGCGGTTGCGTTTCATTTCGACGTCGTCCTCGCCCATTTCCTTATCGGCAGACAGCACTTGGCTCCTGGCCCGTACTGGGTCGTCCAGTATTTTGTTGCGGGTAATGATGGAGGACACCTTGGAGTTTGTAAAGTCTCCCCCATAGTCCAACGACCCGGTCTCGCTCTCCTCGCGCTCCTCCACCTCCATCTTGAGTTCGTGGATAATGTCAAAGCACTCCGCCAAGAGCGCGTTCAACGTGCCCTGTCCCTCGGGTATCTGGTTGTTGATGATAAACTTGCCGTCGCTGCGCAAATTGTCCAACGACGCCAACTTGAACTGGAACGGAAAGAGCTCGCGCAAATTGTTGAGGCCGTCGATGCGCTTAATCTCGAGCAAGCAGCGGCGCACCGTCAGGAGCTGGTTGTGGATGGGCTGGAGCGACTCCGACACGGGTTCTGAGCTCTCCAACAACTTGTAGATCATCGAGTAGCACCGTCTCAAGAGGTACAAGACCAAAATCTGGTTCTTGTTCAAGTGCTGCACCAACGGGTCACACGGTTGTTTCTTATCAATCTCCTTCTTATCAATCTCCTTCTTACCAAGCGCATTCCTCTCAATCTCCTTTCTCTCATCATCAATCGCCTTCCGTTCATCATCAATCTCCTTGAGCAACTTTTGGTAGCCATACAAGTCCGTCTCGCGCATTGTCCACCGCCGCGTCACCAACAACTTCTCCAACGTCTGCTTCAACTCGCAGAGCTTGCCGTACAACACCTCTAGCCGCGCCTTGACGCCGCAGAGCTTGCGCCCGCGCTCATCGTCCGCCAACTGAAGACTCGCAAATACAGCGCTTATTCCCGTCGAGCCGCTCTGGATCAACATATCATACAACAAATTGTTACAGTCGTCCAACACCCCATTCAACACAACCTGTGCCGCGTCGTGCTGTTCCTGCGCCACGTCCGCCGCACCGCTAAACGTGCCGTCCTCGTCGCGCGCAGCCTCAATCTCCCGCAACTCCCGCTTGAACCCGTCAATCGTGCTCGCAAACTGCTGCGCCGGCGGGGTGTGTGGCGCGCTCCACTCGGTCAAGCTCACCAATATCGCCTTGCGGATCCCAATCAAGCGCTTGTACGTGGGCTCCAAGTCCTGCGGCAACAGATGGAAGTTGTTCTCAAGCGTCTGGTACAATGCCTCGCACTTGTTCAACTTGTTACGCAAGAGCAAGTGCTCCTCCATCCGATGGACCTGGTGCCGGTGGTCGCTTTCGGCATCGTCATCACCTCCCTCGCCTTCCCGTCCCGCCCCTTCCCGTCCCGCCCCTTCCTCCCCACCTTCCTCCCCACCTTCCTCCCCATCCCCATATTCCCCGTTAGATGTAATAATTATCCGAATCTCGGCCAACCTCTCCTTGATCGGCGTCAAGTCCTCTTGCGTGTACACGCGACACTCCTTCAAGTGCTCCAAGAGCTTGTGCACCGCCAGGAGCGACGCGTACGTTGCCGGCGCAAACTTGAGCAACCCGCACGTTACAAAGCAGAGCGAGAGCAACTGCCAGATGTCGTCGCACAACAAGTCCGTCGCGTTCGGGAGCGCGAGCGTCATGCCTTTGAGCTCCTCGTCCTTGCGTGTGAGCTTGAGCTCGTGGAGCCACTCCAAAAACTGGCCGTCGTATATACGGTAAATCTGCCTCGAGTTGAGGTAGTCGGTACGGTCATTCTTGAGCGCCAACAATTGGCTATAGATCTGGTAAAACTTGTCAAACAACTGCCGCTCGTAGTCGGGCACGCCCGCCGCCGCGAGCGGCGTCGGCGCTCTGCTTGCTCCCGTCGCGGACATCGTTGGTGGCGTATCAAGCGCTATACAGTTTTTTTTAACGTGATAAGCTCAGTTTACAATACAGTCTACAGGAATCACCCTCTTCCTCTTCTTTGTCATTCATTTCATTCAATCCTCAGGCCAATCGTGGCCAGTCATGGCCAGTTACGGCCCCCTAAAGATCCCATTGTGGAAGTCGTCAAAATGCGTCTTAATCTTGTCAGTATCAATGTAACGTAATTGTCTGCCAGACTGTTGTCGTACTGTCTTTGTACAATCCTAGTACAGTCCTAGTACAATCTCCTAGTACTTGTCTGTATCTGTCGTATCTGTCTGTATCTGTCGTATCTGTCTGTATCTGTCTGTATCTGTCTGTATCTGTCATGTATCTGTCCTCCCCACCTTCCTACCGGTCGGGGTTCGCGACATGCAAAATCTTTCGCGAATAGTCCGCCGCATCCGCTAGCGTCCCGTCAGATAGCCTCTTGAGCGACATCACCGGGTTCATGCGAGGGTCCGTGAGCACGGGGCCGCCAGCAGCCAGGTCGAGGGGGTGCGAAAACGGATTGCGTGCAGCCGTCTCTGCTCCTGGTCCCGCGCCCGCGCCCGCAGCGGCGGCATAGCCAAACGCGGGCGTCATCGGCTTGTCAAAGTACATGTCCGGCTCGTCGTCGCTCGCGCCCAGCTCATCCTGCCGCGAGCGGCGGTACCAAAACACCCCTACAACAATAAGGAGCGCCAAAAGGGCGATGCCCCCAACCACGCCGCCGGCAATCGCCTTAACGTTGGGGCCGCTCGCAGTGTGTGATGGCGCCGCCAGCGGCGGCGCCAGCAGCAGCGCTGCTAGCACGCTTGTGCTGCTGCTGGCGCTGCTCGCGCTCAGACTCAGACTCGAGCTCAGACTCGAGCTCAGCGGCGCCGTCGTCGTCAGCGAGCTCAGCAGACGCGTCGCCGCTGGCCGCAGGCTCGTCAGCACTCCGCCCACAACCAGCTCCGCGGGGAGCGGGCCGCTCCCGCGGTACACGCTATACGACACCTGGTTCAGGCACTGCGCGCCCGCCGGGTTCGGCGCCGGCATCGCCGCAAGACAAAAGCACTGCGACAGCGTCAACGTCGCCACATACGGAAACTCCGCACACTCATCCACACACCACTGGATCCCGTAGCCAGCATTCACGGGCGGCTCCCGTCGGTTCGACGTATCCACCGACAAGTAGCAGCTCTGGTCGGCGCGAACGAGACCCCGCTGCGCCACCGCCACAAGTAGCATCATCGTCGTCGCTACACGCATCTTAGTTATAAGGCTCGTCGCTCGTCGCTCGTCGTCGTCGCCGTCGTCGTCGTCGTCAAAGATTCAACAGCGCGTTGCAAAAACGGCCAAACGCGGATTTCAATTCCGGTTGGAAAAACGACCGGATATCGTGCCCTCGGAAATCAATCCTCGGAATTCGGTTCGAGTAGCCAAAACTTCAAACCTTCGTATCAAACTTCGTCACCGTGTCGTGTAGTGTCGTGTAGTGTCGTGTCGTGTAGTGTCGTGTCGTGTAGTGTGGTGTAGTGTCGTGTCGTGTAGTGTCGTAATGAACCGCTCGTGTAGTGACCCTGTAGTGATCATGAACCTCACCAATTAGTCTTTTTGCACCAAAGCGCGCGCTATTCCAACCAATGCGGGCCCCGAGACCGCTGGTGCCAGAGCCATTTTAGTCAAGATGCACTCTGTCACCATTTGCTTAAAGTTTGCAACAGCTTCCTCCATGGCGGTGGTGAGATTGGTGGGTGTTGTAGCGGTTGTAGGTGTAGTTGTTTGACTCTGAAACTCCAACAACGCGTCAATAAGCCACTGTTCAGCGTCTAGCACCGCCTCGTGGTCCTGGCCCGCAAACCTGCAAAAGTAGCGGTCAAAGTAGCCCACGAGCACATCCTGGATAGCGTCGTTATTGTTGGTATTGACAATGTGGATATAGTGCTTGGACTGGCTAAGCGCTTTGCGAAAGTGGGTAGAGTGCATGAGGCGGTGAGCGAGGCGGCTGCGGCCAGCGGCGGCAACCTTGAAGCGTCTGAGGAGGCGGGGATCATTCATGAGGTCCAAGAGGCGGGCGCTGTCAATAACGGCATAGTCAATGCCGATAAGTTTTCTGGGAGCGCGAAAGATGGGGGAAGAGTGGGGGTCACTGGGGTTACTTGGGCTGACACTGGGGTTACTTGGGCTGACACTGGGGTTACTTGGGCTGACACTGGGGTTACGCGGGTTATCACTGGGGTTACGCGGGTTGATATGGAGGATAGGTTTGTAGTTGATACCACTCTGTAGCTCAGTTTCAAACTCCAACTCTTTTTCAAAGGAGGCATAGAGGATGCGAGTACGGGGGGTGTAGTCTTTTGTGGTGTCTTTCTCCTTCACCCTCACGTCCTTCACTCTCTCTTTCTCCTTCACTCTCTCTTCTTCCCTCTCTTCTCTCACTCCCTCTTTATCGTTCACATCTTTTGTTATCTCCCTCTCGTCCTTCTCTGTTGCCTCTCCATTCTCTTCCACCTTCTCCCCTCTCTCCCCCACCTTCTCCCCTCTCTCCCCCACCTTTTCTCTCTCGTCACATCTCACGTCTCTTCCCGTCTCATCCAGTTCCCTCAAGTCTTTCGTCGCGATATCAATGTTTAGTTTTGACAGTCGGGGCTTAGCACCGGATACCGCGGGTATCAAAATAGGTATCTTCACCACCTCATTCTCCTTCACTCCTTTCACATCCTCCTCCTCCTCCACCCTCTCATTATCTCTTCTTCCTATGTTTTCTATAACTCCTTCCTTCTCTATTCCTTCTTTTATTCCATCCTTCTCTATTACTTCCTTCTCTATTACTTCCTTCTCTATTCTTTCTGTTCCTCCCTCTATTACTTCCTCCCCCTCTATTCCCATTACCTCCTTCCCTTCCAATAATCTCTCCTCTTCCAATCTCTCCTCTTCCAATCTCTCCTCTTCCAATAATCTCTCCTCCCTCTCCCTCTCCCTCTGCCCCTCCCTCTCTTTCTCCCTCTCCTTCTCCGTCTCCCTCTCCCCCACCTCCCGTTCAATCTCTGACCATGTCATTGACTGCAGCACCCGCCTCTCCGGCCGCAAAAGGGACAGCTCCCAGTACTCTGACGCCAGCGACGGCGCCGTCATTCTCAACTCCCACTCCCTCTGTCGCGACTCCTCCTCTAGCCGCGCAAGCTCGTCCTCCTTTTCTTGCGCCGCGCGCCGCGCCATAACCTGCTCCTTGAGCAACTCCGAGATGCGACGCTGCTCCCGCTCGTGCACGCTCCGCGGCGCCCGCGTCGACGGCGCTCGTGCCCGACCAAACTCGTCATACTTTGCGTCCTGGATCTTGAGCAATATGCTCTTGCACACTATACGGAATATGCCCCGGCCCGCCACCTCGTCCATCTGCAGCGTCGCCAACAAGAGGCCCACGGTGACTCTCTTGTCGATGTGATGATACAAAATCACCGCCCGGTGCAACACCTGCCGGTCCCGCGGGAGGAAGGCGAGCAAGTTGTGCTCGCTGTGCCGGTTCAAGCTGCTATGGAGCACAAGCGGGTCGCGCGACCGGGCCAAGCCCGCAGCCAAAAGCGGCGGGTACCCGAGTGACTTGATGCTCTCGTCAAAGAGGAGGATGCTTTTCAACTCGCTGCGGATATCCACCTTGAGCCGCTGCAAGCAGTGTACCGGGTTTAGCACAAAGTAGCGCACCAATGCCTGCTGGTACCCGAGCCGGCCGCCCATCGTCATCTCCAGATTTCGCACAAATATCGAGTTGCGCTTGGCGAGGAGCTGTGTCGTCACCTCGTCGATAATGCGCTCGACGCTCGACGGAAAGCCGGCCAAGACGGCGTGGTTGGAGACGAGGTATGGACGGTTAGTGAGCATCGCCATGCACGTGTAGTGAATAATCTCGCGCCCAAGCTCGCCCACAAAGCGGTTCATGTAGGCCGAGTTGCCTTCCCGGTACGCCTTGAGGAAGCGCTGTGTCGTCTCTGACCGTCCCGCGCCAGCGTCGTCCAAGATATCGAGCACCGCCATGGTGGACTCGTGATGGGTCTCGCGCCAGCTCGAGTCGGGGTTGAACATTGGCGACCGCCGCGACACCGGAAGCCGCGAAATGGAGCGTGTGCAGATCCACACGGTAGCAGAGCCAGCAGGCCCAGGCCTCAGCGGGCCAACAAATAGAGGGCCAATCCTCAACATGATGGTAGTATAGTATACCTACTATACCTATACTATACTTTATTATATGCAGTCCCCCATACTATACTTCCCCACTATACTCTTCCCTACTATACCATACACCCTTCCTTCCCTACTATGTTAGATACCCTTCCTTCTTCCTTCCTTCTTCCTTCCTTCTTCCTTCTTCCCTCTTCCTTCTTCCCTCTTCCTTCTTCCTTCTTCCTTCTTCCTTCTTCCTTCCTTCTTCCTTCCTTCTTCCTTCCTTCTTCCTTCTTTCTTCTTCTTC
>JAKUBP010000059.1:0-44268 GCA_030566955.1 [Candida] anutae | reverse complement strand
GGGGAGGGGGGGGGGGGGGGGGGGGGGGGGGGGGGGGGTGGGGGGGGAGGGGGGGAGGAGGAGGAGGAGGAGGAGGAGGAGGAGGAGGTGGTGAAGATTAGATGAAAAGTAGGTTGAAGAATGGGAGGAGAACGGGGAGAACGGGGAGAAGAAGAAAAGAAGAAGAAGAGAAGAAGAAGAGAAGAGGAAGAAGAGGAAGATAAGAGAAGAAGAGAGAACTCCGCTCCACTCCACTCCAACTCCAACCAATTCGTAGATATTTAGACTATCAATCCATCCAAAAAAGCCTTATCGCTAATGGTTTGGTTCGAGACCATCAACAAGCTCGCGACGCCGGGCGCGGGCGGCGTCGGAGCGCTCGCGGGCGGCTACCGCCGCCGTCTCTTCATTCCGCCGTCGACGCAGCGGCCCATGTTCCGCTACGGCGACGGCGACCAGCGGTCGTTTTTGCTGATGGTGGACCCCGAGCTGGACGAGAGCGCCAGCGACGCGGCGAGCGTGAGCACGTCGCGCCTGCTTCCGCTGACGCTCAGCTCGGTGCAGAGCGAGCAGGAGTCGTTCCACAGCTGGCTCGTGGAGGAGCACCAGCGGCGGTACCAGGGCGCGGGCGCGGGCGCGGAAGAGCGGCGGGGCGATGAGGACGAGGCCAGCGACGAGCCCGGACTGGACGCGTTCGCGTCGATAGCGTCGCTGGCGCTGTCGCGCCAGCTCGGCAAGGCGACCTTCTTGGACGAGGTCCGGGTGTTGTCGCGCTACGCGGTGCCGCTAATTGTAACGTTTGTGATGGAGCACTTGTTCCTGATGGTGTGCTTGCTCGTGGTTGGCCGCCTCGGCAAGGACGAGCTCGCGGCGGTGCTGCTTGCGACGATGTTCTCTACCATCACGTTTGCCATGTTTGAGGGCGTGGCGACGGCGTTGGACACGTTGTGTCCCCAGGCGTTTGGCGCCGGCAACCTCAGCGGGGTGAGTCTCCAGGTGCAGCGGTGCACGGTGCTCTCGTGGGCCTTGTTCGTGCCGTGTGCGTTAGTGTGGTGGAACGCGCACTGGTTGTTGCGCGCGATGGTGGACTCGGAGGCGGTGGTGTCGCTCGCCACGAGCTTCTTGAGGGTGCTCATTGTGGGCGCGCCAGCATACATTATGTTTGAGAACGGGAAGCGGTTCTTGCAGGCACAGGGCATCTTCGAGGCCGGCACGGGCGTGTTGCTCGTGCTGGCGCCGATCAATGCGCTGTTGGCGTACTTTTTGGTGTGGAGCCCCAGCTACGGCGTAGGCTTTATTGGGGCGCCGATAGCGGCGGCTACAAACTTTTGGCTAATGCTGGCGTTGTTGGTGTTGTACGTGCGGTTTGTCGACGGGCTCCAGTGCTGGCATGGCATCGCGCCCGCGCGCGAGCTCTTTTGCGGCTGGTCGCGTATAGCCAACTTGGCGGTGCCCGGAATCGTCATGTTGGAGCTGGAGTATGTCGCGTACGAGGTGATGACGGTGTTGTCGCTGTCGTTTGGCACTGTCGCGTTGGCGGCGCAGAGCACGGTGTCGAGCATCGCCTCTTTGACCTACATGGTGCCGTTTGCGGTGGGTATCGCGGCGCTGACGCGTATAGCGACGCTAATCGGAGCGGGGGACATTGAGGGCGCCAAGCGCGCGAGCAAGGTGGGCTTGCTCGCGGCGGCACTAATCAGCTCGTTGAACGGCATGCTCCTCTACCTGTGCCGCTTTAGCGTGGCGAGCGCCTTCACCAAGGACCCTGCAGTCACAAGCGCGATTGTCGGGCTCTTGGACCCGTTGGTGAGCATTGTACAGGCGTTTGACGGCGTGGCGTGCGTGGCGCTGGGGATCTTGCGCGCCCAGGGCGCGCAGCGGATCGGGGGGCTCATAAACTTGATTGCCTACTATGCGTTTGCGCTTCCCCTTGCGTGGGTGTTGAGCCGTTTGGGGGGATTGGAGCTTGAGGGGTTGTGGTTGGGGGTAGGCAGCGGCATGCTCGTGATTGCCATTAGCGAGACGTTTGTGGTGTTGTCCAGCGACTGGGAAGAGATCTTGATAAGGGCTCAGCTTTTGAATGCGGAGTAGAGGAGGAAGACGAGAGGCGGGCGACCAAGACGACAGGCGGGCGACCAAGACGACAGGCGGGCGACCAAGACGACAGGCGGGCGACCAAGACGACAGGCGGGCGACCAAGACATACAGACAGATGACAAAGACATACAGACAGACATACTTATCTGACAGATCTTCTCTGACAGTGTAAAACGATGGGTAATACATAGACTAGAAAATAGCCCCATAATCATATACTAGATTGGTAACTATCAGCGGCTCCAAGGCTACAGTACTAGACGTCCCCGCTCGTCTCTCGCCTCTCTCTCCGTCTCTCTCTCCTCCTGACCAATCCGGGATCTCCTCTCAGCGCTAATCTATCGATCCTTATCTAGCATGACCGGTAAACAGACCTGGTTGCGGAATCATCTTGCAGCAGCGTAGCGATGCTGCTCGCGCTGATCTTCACGCCGCACGTCACCGTCACCGTCATCGCCCTTCCGCCACCTCGTTTCTCCCTCGCTTCTGCTCGCTTCTCCCTCCCTTCTCCAGCGATAAGCCCCGAAGCAATCTCTTATCGGGGACAATGCAATACGGATGATATAGGACGGGTAGTATAAAGACGTCGAGTCGTAGACGACGTCTACGTCTACGACCACGTCTACGTCTATCCACGTCTACGTCTATCCACGTCTACCTGCCATGGGCAAAGAAGAGCTACAGTACGAGGTAAACTCCCTATCCAGCGGGTACGGGGAAGGCGAGGTCAGGGACCTCCCTGGGGTGATTGCGGTCGACACGCTCGCCTCCGGAAACCCCAAGAGCGACGGCCGCTTGCTAGAGGAGGCCCGTGCCAACTTGGACTTTGGCGAGCAGGGCTACGCCCCCGAGCTCCGCCGCAACTTTAGCGTGCTCTCACTCTTGGGCGTTGGCTTCTCGCTCACCAACTCGTGGTTCGGCATCTCGGCCTCGTTGATCGTGGGCATCAACAGCGGCGGCCCAATGATGATCGTCTACGGCATCGTCATCGTGGCCGCGGTGCTGGCGTGCATCGGCGTCACCTTGAGCGAGCTCGTGAGCGCGATGCCCAACGCTGGCGGACAGTACTACTGGACGTTGCGGCTCGCGCCGCCGTCGGTGGCCCCGTTCGCGGCGTACATGTGCGGCGCGCTCGCGTGGGCAGGCTCTGTCTTTACCAGCGCCAGCGTGACCATCTCCGTCGCCACCTCGGTGGTGGGGATGTACGCCCTCGCCCACCCCGGCTTCGAGGTGAAGCTGTGGATGGTGTTTGTCACCTACGAGATCGCCAACGCGCTCATCTTGCTCTTCAACATCTGGGAGCGGCCGCTCCCCGCCCTCTCCAAGGGCCTGCTCTACGTCTCGCTCGCGTCCTTTGTCGTGATTGTCATCACCGTGTTGGCGTGCTCGAGCGGACACTACCAGCTGGCACACTTTGTGTTTGTAGAGTTCACCAACGGCACCGGCTGGAGCAGCCTGGGCATCGCCTTCATCGTCGGCTTGGTCAACCCCAACTGGGCCTTCAGCTGCTTGGACGCCGCCACCCACTTGCTGGAAGAGCTCTTGGACCCGCGCCGCCAGATCCCGCAGGCTATCTTGGGTACCGTCGCCATCGGCTTCGTCACCGCCCTCGTCCTCGCCATCTCCATGTTCTTCTGCATCACCGACTTGGGCGCCATCAACAACTCCAACACCGGCGTCCCCATCCTCGATATCTTTTACCAGGCCCTAAAGTCCAAGGCGGGCGCCATCGTCTTGGAGTGCTTGGTGCTCTTGACCGCCATCGGCTGCAACATCGCGTCGCACACCTGGCAGGCCCGCTTGGCGTGGTCCTTCTCCCGCGACCGCGGCCTTCCGGGCTCGCGCTGGTGGTCGCAGGTGAGCAGGCGCACCGGCGTGCCGGTGTACGCCCACCTCATGTCCTGCGCCTGGTGCGCGGTCATCGGGTGCATCTACGAGGGCTCCACCACCGCGTACAACTCGATGGTGGTGGGCTGTGTCATCTTCTTGTTGCTCTCGTACAGCGTGCCGGTGCTGTTCTTGCTCTGGCGGGGCCGCAACACCATTCCCCACGGCCCCTTCTGGATGGGCCGCTTTGGCGCCTTCGCCAACTGCGTCGTGTTGGTGTGGACGGTGTTCACCACCGTCTTCTACAGCTTTCCGTCGGTGATGCCGGTCAAGGCCGGCAACATGAACTACGTGTGCGTGGTGTTGGGCGTGTACAGCGCCTACTGCGTGATCTACTGGTACGCGCGCGGCCGCCGCACCTTCCGGTCGGCGGAGGACCGCGAGAAGAACGTCGACGAGTTGTCGCGGCAGTTGAGCGCGCAGGTGACCAACTTGGCCTCTATAGGTATATAAAATGTAGTCTTATCTTGTCTAAGTCTTGGTCTTTCTTTTAGGTCTTTTTGCAGCCATTTTGCAGCCACCTAACACTACTACACAACACTCTCTTCTCTATGATACGGAAGCTAGACGTTGCGACTCGTGCTCTTATAGAGGCGACGGCGGCGGTGAGTCTGGCGGTGGCGGTGGCGCGGGCGCTCGTGGAGAACAGTTTGGACGCTGGGGCGACGGCGGTGGCGGTGGAGGTTGACGGCGAGACCGGGGGCCTTTTGCGGTGTCTGGTGGGCGACAACGGGTCCGGGGTGGCGGAGCGGCGCCAGGAGGTGGGCGTGGTGGCGGGCCTCACGCTGTGTGACGGTTCCGATGCGTGTTTTGGGTACCGCGGCTTGTCGCTCTATAGTGTGAGGCAGGTGGCGGAGAGTTTGGCGGTGCGGACGAGGGTGGCGGGAAGTGTGTTCCTGGAAGCGTGGAAGGTGGGAGAAGAAGCGCGGAAGGGAGAAGAAGCGCGGAAGGGAGAAGAAGCGCGGAAGGGAGAAGAAGCGCGGCAGAGTAGAGAGCTCTTCCCGTATTCTCACGGGACGGTGGTGGTAGCTAGCGGTCTCTTTTACAAGTTTCCCGTACGTGTGCAGTGGCTCAGTGCGAGGGCGGCGAGAGTGATTTTGCAGCTCGAGGAGATGGCGATGCAGTACGCGGTGTGCCGTCGCGGCGTGCGTGTAGAGGTGCGGGTCCTCAGAGGCCACGTTCTCCACCGGCACCTTGTGCTTCCGAGCCGGTGTAGCGTGGCGAGCGTGTTGGCGTGCTACTCGGCGCTGTTTGCAGGGTCGGCGCGGACAGTGGCCCAGTTTGCGAGCGGGACGAGCGCCGAGCTCGTGTGGTGTCCGAGCAAGCGCGTAGATCCGGTGCAGGCGGTGGTGCTCAATGGTAAGCCGTTGGAGACGGGGCGAGGGACATTGTTTTACAAAATCGTACAGCAGCTATCGCTTGGTATAAGCTGCCAGTGGGTCTTGGTGTTGGACGGGGTGAAGGACTTTTATAGGCTCGGCCACAACGGGGACGTGGTGTTGCGGGAGGCTGTTTTGCTGCGGCTTCTTGGGGATCTACGGTCGTGGGTGACTGCTTTTGCTCTAGAGACAATGCTACTGGGCGGGAGTGATTTGAATGTGACTGATGTGACTGATGTGAGTGGTCTGAGTGATGTGAGTGGTGTGAGTGATGTGACTGGTGTGACTGGTGTGACTGGTGTGACATCTGATTTGAATCTGACATCTATTGATTTGACTCTGGCATCTCTTGATTTGACTGATGTGACAGATATGACATCTATTGATTTGAATCTGGCATCTCTTAATGTGACTAGTCATGATTTGACATCTCTTGATGTGACTAGTCATGATTTGACATCTCTTGATGTGACTAGTCATGATTTGACATCTCTTGATGTGACTAGTCATGATTTGACAACGACACCTCTTGCCTCCTTCGATACGAGAGCCCTAGTAGCTTGCACGCAAGTGTCAAAGCAGAGACGCCTCGTCAAGAAACTATCGCGCTTTAGAGCACCGGGTAGCGCTCGGACCAAGCACAGAACCAAATGGCACCGCCAGAGGAAGCAGACTACGCTAGAACCGTTCTTGGAGCAGAACAACCACTTTTCGCGAACTAGCACGCACATCCACAATGCAGAGACTGTACTACATGACTGTCTGCTCACAGATACCTCCGACATTGTCGCGTCTATTCAGCACTGGCTCCACCGCCGCGGCAACCCCAGCTCCACGATTTTGGGCGTATTTCGACACCCAAAAGTCGTACATACTCTGGAAAAGATAGCCTACGTTACAGAGGAGTAGAGCGGTAGAGGCCTGTGCTCGTTGGTATACTCCCTGCTCGTCTCTGCTCCCTCTTTGCTTCCAGTCGCCCTAAAGTCGTGCGCGGACCAAACGTGTTGAAGCTTTGACCGAAAATGATCAACAAAAGGTTGGTCTTTGAATCAGCTCTTCAGCATGACTGCCGCAGGTACGTGTCTACGATTCATCCTAGGCCACTGCCACATACTAACCAGCTATAGATCGCTTTGCTACTGTTTTACCAGACTTGATTAGTGTCTATGAGAAGGCTGACACGAGCGGGGTGTTGAGCAGCAACAAGCTACCGATTGATTACTACGAGGACAATGCGCTGCACATTGTGAGTTCGCTTCAGCAGTACGCCGGCGACAAGCTGGCATACACCAATATCTTGGCGCGTTATGAGGAGGGCGGCTACTCAATGCCATACAGGCTTTTCCACGATATTAAGGTTGTTGCGTCTACATTGATTGGCGAGTTCAGGCCCGGAGTGAAGCAGTACGTGGATATCGACTTCTTTTACAAGTTTAGCACTGAGTTGTTGTTGCGCGAGCTCTCCAGGATCAGCGTCAAGTTGCATGATGAAGCTAAGGTGGACAGGCCCTCAGAGTTGGAGGTGCAGCTTCTCGGCGACTTTAATAAGATTTCACAAACCTACCAGCTATCTAACGGCGAGGTGTTCACGTACACAGCAAAGCCTCCTCTGGCCGAAAACAACCCTACGCACGTGTATGTACACCACATGAACATCCCGCAGCCCAAAAATGCGATGCAGCCTCTCTTTTCGTCTTTGGTGGGCCGGTCTCAGTTGGACGCAAACCCCACCATTGTGCCGGAAGACTTTATGCTAAGCAAAGTGGTGCCCTTTAATAAAAATTTTGCTCGCAACGACTCTACGTTGGAAAACATATCGCCCTTTGTCGCCAAGTTTCCCGCACCAGCGGATCAGCCATCCTCCGAAATCTTGCATGACTTCTTCCATCCCATCTGGTACACTATCCCGTGCCCTACTTGGCTTAATTACCTGGCCCGCATCCTCAAGCCGGCCACTGCACTTTCCCAGGAATCTGGCTCGACGTCGGGAACGGCTGCAGATGATCTGGCGGTCTCCACGGGAACTCCCCAAAACAAGCCCCGTTTATCCATCTTGCTGCTGAAAGCAGACGACAATATTAACACAGACTCTACCGTTGCTAGACTTGTACGCGGGCCCGGAGACGCTTTTAGATCGTTTGCACCAGAGGTTGACCTGCGTGACGCTATCGTGTCTGCAGACAACAAGTCCAAGGTCTGGCTCAACCACATTGGCTTTGAAGAAATTGAGCTCATCAAAAGCACCTTCTTGAACCTGCAGCCTAAAGAGGAACCGGCTAAAGTCGACAACGAGCCAGCTCAAGAAAACGAAATAGAGAAGGAGGATGTTGAAATGGAAGCGGAAGAGACTCCCAAAGTTGGCATGACTCCCCGCACAGAACGTGGAAAGAAGGTTAACATTTCCAACTTGGTATCTTGGGACCCTCAGAATATGCGTGTTTTCGAGTCCATACGAAAGGACCGTGCATCCATAACAAAATCACCTAGAGATTTGCAGAAACTCATCTCGGTAAGCATCCTAAAGTTGAATAGGTTGCGCCAAGACCGTTACTCGCGCAGCGAACCCAAACAAAATCTGTCCCCGAGCGAGGAGGAAATAATCTTGTACAAAAAGGTTACAAAGCTCGTAACATTGGCTATGGAGGCGCACAATGTCGGACCAGGAGACCTTCCTTTTAAACCTAGCAGTATCGTCCCGGTGTTGGCAACCGAATACACGGGTGTGTTGCCGGGTGTTGCTTCCAGCAAAATTGGAGTGCCCATGGTCTCGACTGCGACAGCCACCAAGAGTGTCCGGTTGCCCAGCATTAGAGGGCCATACAAGAAGAAGAATAAGAATTTGGTAACTTGAACTATAATCTCATTGTTCTTAACATATTATGTATACTATAGAAAGCATGCGAGCCTCGCTTCAATAAATAATCTAGATGTCCGCTCCGTTCGCAAAGGCATAGATCAAGTACAAGTTCAAAAACGTAATTAACAACCAGGTGAGGATGGAGGCTATGCGCAAAAACTTGCCATTCTCGAATGTTATTTTTGTAACGTGTGCCTCCGTCGCTGGTAATGACGACGATGCTGGAGTCTGGCCGTCTTGATCGAGTAGGAGTGCGGTCTCCTCTGTGTAGTCAGTGGGTCTCCTTTCTAAATGGGTGTCATACACGGTCATGTACTCCTTCTTGCAAGTGAAGTATATCAACGGAGCACTAACGACTGGGAGAATAAAACTCAACATAACCTGCGAAGAGTTCATAATAGTAGAAACTCCTTCACGTCCCAAAATCATTATAATAACGAGAACAGGAATAATCGCCAATGTTCTTGTGACTATCCGCCTAATCCAGGGCTTTACTGTCCAGTTGATGAATCCTTCACTAATGATCTGGCCCGCCATTGTGCACACTATTCCAGCACTCTGTCCAGAAAAGAGCATAGAAAGAGCAAACACCAATCCGGCAGCAGGCGAGATGTAGTATGATAACATCTCATAAATCGAAAGCAAATCAGCATCGTCGGCGTCGGGTTTGCCAAATAAAGTCGTACCTGCAACAATAAGAATCGCAGAGTTTACAAACACGGCGACGATAAACAACGACAAAGCCAACTCAATGTAGGAGTAGGTGAGACAGTACTTGATAGCCAGGTATGACGGTTTGTACTTGTTCCGCAACATTGACCCATCGGAGATATTATGGAATTTGGTGGTGGTGGCGGGTAAAGAGGAGAATTCGTCTTCATTGCTCTGCTCTATAGCCAGTCTCGAAACCTGTGCTGGATCGCCAGTTTCGCCCTGCAGTGCTAACGTTCCGTGGCGCAAATCGTAATCCTTCAAGCGCGCCTGAACCAAGGCCGAGCCCAAAAAGAGAGAATGCGGCATGACAGTACTGCCCACAATACCACAGCTCAAGAACAACGCCTGCAGCTCGCGCCATACCTCCCTGTCTAACGGCAAAAATCCACGGATAATCGACCCCAATGCTCCCTGCTCAAAGTCGCAGTGGAACAACTCCAACACAAAACACGAAAACGTACCAAATACCAATAACAGCACCAAGGCCTCGAAAAGACGGGTCTGCTTCATGTTTCCGTCCCGCTTGTACCAAAAGAGCACTACCAAGACGTCCAAAATGGTCAACAAAACTCCATAGACTAGCGGAATACCAAACAAAATCTCCAACGCGATTGCGGCTCCAATAACCTCCGCCAAGTCGGTAGCGATGATCGCAATTTCAGCACAGATGTACAACAGCAAGTTCATCTGGTACGGCAAGTGCATTCTGCACATCTCAGCCAAGTCTAGGCCGGTAACGGTCCCCAATTTTATACAGAGCAGCTGCAACACTACAGCGAACAAGTTGGCCATGAATATCACAAAGCAGAGCTTGTACTGGTACGCGGCACCAGACAGGACCAGTGTCAGATAGTTACCAGGGTCCATGTAGCTGACACTAACCACTAAACCAGGACCAATGAAGGTGTAGTACTTCTTCAAAATTTGACCAGTCTGACGCAAGCGCGACTGTATGCGGCTCGCATGGCCTATCCCCCTTAACGAGGTCATCTTGCTCGAGATCTATCTGCTCGCGCCGTCAGCGGTTGCTAGCGCGATGAAGATGCTGGGGCTCTAAAAGGTGCTTGCTCCTGGCGCAAGCCAAATTTGAATGATAATTTGGGGTAAAGCACAAATTGTCAGTTTTATACACCACAAACGTTTTACAGCTCATAGAAACTTGCAAAGTATCGCTCACAGAAAAGGCGGATCTTTCAACGCTTCAACGAGCTCGATACGCCTTTTGGGTCTGGTTTTATTAGAAGTAATCTGTTTTAGTATTGCGTTTTGGGTGTTTTCGAGGGTAAATACAAGCTTGCCAAATAGTCAGGTACGCTTGAGTGGAGATGGCTACGGTAGTGGCGTTGGCGTGGCGTAGTCGGCTTCGTGTTCGAGTACCGCGCGGTCAGTTTGGAGCGCGGCGCCTTTTGTCTACGGAAGAGCGGCTGCTAGCGCAATGGTTGACGTTGTACGAGAACCACTTTAGCAAGGACGCGTTCGCGATACAACAGATACAGGCTTTCCGTGCCATATCGCTGGGCGACGTGAGGAGAACTATCAAGGCTGGATTGGTGTATTCCGACGAGAGGGCCCGGCGGGGCTCGAAGGTGGTAGAGGCGCTTTTGAGCGATCCGATGGGGTCGGGCAGCCGGCATTGGTTTGGGGCGGTGTACCTGAGGAGCCGGGAGGGCGTCCGGCTGTTCAAGTTTGTGGAGGCAACGAAGGAGACACCAGAAGTTTCGTCTGATTCAGGAAGGTCGATTACGGTGCTGTCCCCTATTTTGAATGCCGATTATCGGCCCAAGTATGCGTACCAGTTTGAAAACGAGTCTGGCGTCGGGGACCCGCCCAACGACATTGAGCTTTACGAGCTTAATGGGTCTGACCTTTATGGGCTTAATGGGTCTGAACTCGACGAGTTAAATCAGAAATTGGGGTTGCATTTCCTCATCAACGTCACGAGCGAGGTGCAGCGTCTTTTACTCCCTGAGCATGTCGAGGACTCGGTGATCGCGACTGTGGTGGATAACCAGGAGTATACTCCGAGTTCTATAGAGTCTACCGCAGTGACATTTCTGGCGAGTGACTCGCGCAGCATTGTCGTGAAGGTGGACTCGAACTTGGCGTTGAGCGGTACCCAGGACTACTACGACCGTGGAGTAGAAGCAGCCTCGCTGCTTGCCGACAAGTACCGCCACTCCAATATCTATGAATTGCTCAAGGTGTTGGGTTGGTCACTGAGGACAGACACCTTGCGCAGATGGACCCTTACAAACATTGCGAGGTCCGTCAATAGCAAGGAGCGTGCTGCGGCAGATGCTACTGAGAAAACCCTTCTCCAGGATATCAATGGCTTTGGCGAGTCGATGCATGCTGAATTGCAACACAAGTTTGTCCCCGGCACGAACGCTTTCTTCCGTCGCAGACTCCGCTGGTGGATGCTATACTACAAAAATGATAATGTTGAGTATGATCTTAAAGACTACTTTATGCTGCATTTCATGCCAGAGAGCATTGAAAATTACAACTTGCATAGAGGACGCATTATGGGAGGAGAAGATATTTCCAACCCGCTCATTGCACTCAAAAACGACATTGTCTTGGCTCGCATCTCGCTGGAATTACAGCCACAGGTGTACCGTATCCTCGGTGCGGCCTTTGTATACTACCAGTTGCCGCTTTCTGTCATTGGGTTTGCGTCACACCAGTGGTTTGACTTCTCTGCAAACGCGGCTGGCTCTATCGTACTTCTCGGCTGGGTTGTGGGTTTTAATTATGTTTCCAAGCACTGGAACCAGGTCAGTCAGCAGTGGCTTAAAAGCGTCTACGAGCGTATCCGCTTGTGCATTTCGCAAGATTGCTTGGATAACGGTCTCCTCGCCGACTTGAACAAGAGTCGCGATGCCAAAGCTAAAGACTCTGCTATCAGACAGGGTCTTTTAGCTGCTATTGAAGAGGAAAACAAAAACGCTGTGTAATTCATAAATAGGAGGGGGCATTAAAAAATTGACCATGTATATGCAATAAATGACGGGCCACGGTTAACGAGTGGGCGCGGTAGATACTTTGGGGTATCCAGTAGGGTATCTTCCAATAGGGTATCTCTCAGGTATCTCCCGACTTACAACGACGGTGGAGGAATGTCCTGTGGCTCCCTCTTGCTTCTGAGCTGCAGCTCCAAGCGGTCAAACTCCTTCAACGCAATTTCCTCCTCTGGGTCCAAAATTTGCTCAACCTCATTGACCTCGTCAATGTAATGCATCAACATCGACTCTATACCATGCTTCAAGGTGTCTCCACTGGACGAGCACGACTTACACGCTCCCTGAAGCTTCAAAAATACAGTTCCAGTCTCTTCGTCAAATCCTTTATATTCGATATCGCCACCGTCGTCCTGGATGGCTGGGCGGATTCTCGTTTCTATCAACTCCTTGATCATAGACACAATCTCGGTGTCGTCCTCGCTCGACGCGGCATCCTCCTGCTGGATCTTCTCAAGCAACTCCCGCGTCACGGTCGGTTGCGCCTGGCTCGTCAAGAATTTATCCATAAGCTCAACCACCTCTGGCCGCAAGTGCGCCCAATTCACATAGTCATGCTTGTTGACGGTCAAGAAGTCTTTTCCCAACATTACCGACTTCACACCGGGCACCTTGAACAACTTGAGGGCCAATGGCGAGTGCATCGCCTGCAATGACAGCGTAAACTCAAACGTCCGGTTGAGTGGCAAAATATCACATTCCGCCAGGATGAACTTTAACGCGTTCTCGTTGGGCGTCGGGAGCGTCTTGAACGACAAGAACCGCAGACCTATCGTCCTGCGTAAACTCCTATTAAACATGATTAATATGACAGCAAACAGTATTACTCAGACATTATCATTTTGGTGGAGAAGTAAAGCTCCATGCCGCAGTATGACTAACTGGCTGATTATGATTGGTTCAGCGAGTTACTGCTAATTCTTGAGTAGCGGCGACCACGACGTCTTTAGGAAGATGAGAAGCATTTGGACGGGCTGTTCAGTCATTCTACAAGTACGAGATGCTTTTTAAAGGGTTGATTAAATGGGTGCAAAATTAGGGTCTTGAGCCCGGCCAAAACGGACAACTAGGCAGCCATATAGTAGTCTAAACTAAAAAGACACAAACGCCTCAATTATTGAAAGGAAGAAGGAACTGATACTAAAAGTGCCAGCACTGCTGTCAACTAGCTCTTGCTCCCCTTCCACGTTTTGTTGGCGCTTCTCTAGAGCAGATGTATCGCGCCTAGTAATTCCGAACGCGCCAGGCTCTGGCTTGGGAGCCACCAAGCTGACCGGAACGTTGGTCATGCCTGTGTTGGTAAAGTTCACGTAGTTTTGAGGCGGCAACGTTGACATGGTTCCGTCCCAGCAGTACCTGGAGCACTTCTTGCACTGTTCGCTCTGCTCAATTCCCTGCCGCTCTTGTTCGCGCCTGATTACAGCACAGGCTACGCAGGTCCGCCACTGGGGGTTGACTGTTCCATTGTTGTAGTTGGTATACCGGGTCTGATAAATATTGCTTCTAATTGTCTGATAAATATTGCTTCTAATTGTCTGATAAATATTGCTTCTAATTGTCTGATAAATATTGCTACTTCAAATGAATATAGCCAGGTCATAAATATTGCTAGTAAACACTCTCAGACCAGCTTACCTAGCACGAGGTCGCGGAGGAGAGTGTTCGTTTCCCAGGGGTTGTCAATGTACATGTTGTGACCTCCTTCTCTAATTTTGTGAAATGAGGCAACCGTACCCTTGTCTTTTAGCTCCTTTACCAAGCGCTCGCCAGCCTGCGAGTACATAAAGTCGAATTGGCCATACACCAAATGCACGGGAAACGGAAGCTTATCTATGCGTGCAAACTTATCGAGCAACGGACTCTTTGCCAATGTCGCGGGCGTCAATATGTGCTTGATGTAGGTGTCGCTGTATGTCCCCAGGGTAGTAGCGGTGTAGAGGTAGGTAGTGATGAGCTCGCACTCGTCCTCCCGTCCGTACACGGCGCCAGACTTGGTAGGGGGAAGGTTAAGCTTTCCCAAGACGCGATTGACCTTGTGGAGTTTAGGGGTCCAGAGCTTGAAGTAGGCCTTGACCCCGAGCGGGCCCATGAACCGCAACGCACGAGGCAACAACGGTTCGGTAAAGTAGTAGGCGCGGATAGCTTTCGCCTTGAGAAGGGGCCAGCGGCCAATGAAGGCGTACTTGGTGGGGTCAAGGGTGGGCTTGAGCGTGTCGCTCGCTTCGGCTGTCGCGGTAATGGCGTGGACATGTCTCTCCATGCCCACCGGCAGCAACATGATCAAGTTTCCGACTCGTTGCGGAAACTTGGTAGCAAAGGTCCCCACCCAGTACCCTCCAAACGAGTGTCCGAGCAAGTAGTCGATTTTACCGACCCCAGTCGTTTCGCACCAGCCGTCGAGGGCCAGGGTGTACAACCGCTCAATATCCTCAACCACCGGCTGGTAGTGTGCTCTGTAGCGAGAGAGGGCTTTGGCGTCTACCGATACCGAGTCGGGTATCGCGTAGTAGCGCTCGTGCACCTCCTTGCTTCCTGGCAGATTGCTAACGTACGCCATGGGGGGACACTGCACCGCCCAGCGCTTGTTGGACGCAGCAAGACCCGCCTTGACGTTGGACGAAAGACCCATGGTGATGTTGTCCAAAAAGTGAACGCTGTAGTTGGCTGGAGCGCCAACGAGCTCGTGGGCCAAGGCAAAGTTGCGCGCAAAGCATCCTAGAGCAGCACCGTAGCCGTGCACAAAAACAACGTGCTTGGTAGGCAAGTCGTCGCCATTGTGAATGTTGAAGAATACCTCGTTGATGCTGTTACCCTTGTCGTCTACCTTCACGAGACGCGTCCCGCTGGTAATCGGGGTGCCCTCGAGGCTCTTTTTAGGCATCATCAACTCCACAAGCTCGTCCTGTAGCTGGTTGAGCCGACGGGGCCTCCACAGCTCGCGCCAGACCCGCCACTGGTCAGCGAGGGTGGGCACGTACACCTGCCGCGCAGCTCTGCGCGCCAGCACCAGGAAGGCGCGGGAAAGGGTGGAAGCGAGCATGTAGAGGTGTGGTTGAAGCAACGAATAGCGTCTTGGATGTTGTCATAACAGACAATGTTTAAGCCTCGGTTCAACTCAACAGATAAAGATTGGATAGCAGAAAGCGAGTGAGGCGAAGACAGGCGAGGACCAGCGCGTCGAGGAAGACATTGTACAGCAGAGAGAAGGGATCTGGGGCTGGTGGATGGGGTGCGATGGGATGAGATGGGATGAGATGGGATGAGATGGTGCGATGGGTGCGATGGTACGATGAGATGAGATGAGATGGAGAACGATGAAATTGATGGATGTGATTGAACGCGGATGGATGGGGTCACAAAAAGTGGAAGAGATGGATGGGAGAGATAGATGGAAGAGAGCACAGGTGGATAAGTCTGGATCCGGTTTGAACCTACTGGATGGATATGAGATCTGATGCGATGACGTAATACCATAGATGATTAAGATAGATGGATACGATGGATAGAATGGATGATAGATTCGATGGATACTATGTTGGAGTTACTCACCGGAAAACCTAGCGACATGTCTTACACCATCACTCACGCCTATACACCCCGATATATGGCCGCTTCCTTGTATTATCCCGTTCAGCAGAACCAGTGTTTCTCACAGACTCTGTAGTAACAGCTGCAAGCCTATCTTCAATTTGTTCAACCGTAAGAAACACCTGATTGTCCCACGTCATTAGCCGCTCCTTCACCGGGTCTCTTCCTAAAAGCGCAGTGCATACATATAGGACCAAGTCCTTGTACGTCCCGCCAATCATGCTTTTTGCAATCTCCATATGATTCATACTCGTAATCGACTGGTTAGTGTGAAGTGCCTTGACTCGGATATACCTGTGGATTTCCAAACGTGTTGCGTTTCCATACAACTGTACAATTGTCTTCAAGTAAGACGTAGACTGTAGCTACTGCAGGACTTTGTCCTTTACATCAGCGCTAAGTCTGGATGTAAAAATCCACCGAAGCATCAGGTCAAGCTCAAGTTTGAATTGATCCTCATCATAATTTGCCAAATCTGAAACCTGAAGCACAACATCCTCAGTCACATACTCTTTGAACCCTGGTGCATAGAGAGTGAATAGATGATCCATCACTTTTTGCCACGCGTAAAAGTTGTCAGTCCTCGAAGGGTTCCAGAGGTAGTGACCGGCACGTACTCACAGCGACTCCTAAGCTGTTGCATGTACTCATCTTTAGTACACGATAACTGGTAAGTTCCTGACCTGTTGCCGCCACTTTTATCTCTTCAACCTCGTATAAAAGTCCTGTTGAGTTGTAATTTCCAAGACGGTACTAATGGGATACTATAACCATATATGCAAAAGAGTAATATTATAAGGTTACGAAAAATATACGGTTCCCCAGTATCCATTCTTAAAGGTAGTATCACCTCAAGACAGTCATTGATCCTATAACTCAACAAAGGATAGAAAGGATAAAGATTGATGATATTGATGTGATTGACGAGATTAATGTGACTGAAGAGATTGATGAATACGGATGAATAAATGTAAATAAAGGGTCTTTCCCCAGATTATTAAAATCATCACCCATTAATCGGATTACGTAAATTACAGTTAGGTGTACCGCAGTTCCAAAGCCTGCTTCGTTGACGATCCGGTAGAGTATCCCTGAACCTCCTCGATACCCTCGTGCACGTCCACTCCGTGGACGTCCAACTGGAAGTCCTCCACCTCTTGCCACTCCTCTAACCAGCCCTTCTCAAAAGGACCAATCCCTGGAGTTCCAGCAATGGGGCTGACATAGCACAAGATGGCGTACACAAGAAACGCCGAGAAGAAGCCCATAAAGAAGTTGAGGCGGTACACCTCGGTCGCGCCAATGGGAACCACGTGTGTTTTGGTGGCGCCAACAAAGCCTGTAATGTTGGGTGCGACTCCGCAGAGGTACGCCGCGTAAGCACGCCAGTTGCAGCCGATGCGGTTGAACATGTAGAGCGACCTCTCCAGGGGGTTTCCCGGGGCGTGGGTCGAGTACAAGTGGGTGAGGGTGAGCCCACCGCGGCGCACGTAAAAGTAGTCGCATGCCACCACGCCTGCGATGGAGGAGAGGAACACCGAGTACGCCGAGAGGTAGGTTGTGAACATGGACGATGACAGCGTGAGCTTCCACGGACAGATGCAGAGCGCCAAAGCAGCACAGAGGTAGCCGCCTCTGCGAATGTTGAGGAAGCGCGGCAAGATAGCCAGCACGTCGGTACCGAAAGAGAGGGAGTTGGCACTGATGTTGGTACCCAACTGAGCCAAGGCAAAGCAAAAGCCCAAAATGAAGACACCAGCGCGGTTTCCGGCGGTGTAGTCGTCAAGAAGACGGCCCAAGAAGTCCAATGGCAGCCAGTACGGGACGCCGTACATCGCCTGGGACGCGGCGGTAACGAGAATACCGATCAATGACGTGAGCGAGAAGCACACGGCGATACTGGCGGTGTAGACAATGTACTTCATGCTAAAGGATGGTTTCTTTGCAAAACGACTAAAGTCTGGAGCATTGACAATCAAGGTTGCAAAGTTGGCGAGCGAGTTCATGGTAGACTCGACGAACGCCCAGGCGAGGGTGCTGCCGTGCACCGTGCTTGGAGCGCGGAGCACGGGCCCAATGTTCTTTGCACTCACAAGCGCCCAAATCAAGAAGGCTACACCCGCAACCGGCACCACGTACGCCTTGACGGTGAACAAGTGCTTGATCTTGTGTGGCGGAAACCAGATGAACGGCAACAGCACGAGCCAGAACAAGAAGAAACAGAGAAACTTGAACGTGGTGAGGTCGGGGTCAGATATGTGGTTTGGCATCGTCTTGTCAAGGTCCTTGCCAAAGATGGCACGCAACATCACCTCAAAACACGGCCCGGCTACCGAACACTGCACCGCATACCACACCGCCAGCATCACCACACGGTTGAACACCGGCCAGAGCGACCCGTAAATGCCAAAGGACGAACGCGCAGCCACGGGAAAGCAGATATGGTAGTAGATACCTATACGCGCACCAATGCTCACAAACACACCACAGAGGAAGTAGCCTAGCCACACCAGGAGCCAGGTCTGCCACCACGTCATCCCGCCCGCCTGGATACCCGTCGCAGCGATCTGCCATGTGTTGATGTTGAACGAGTCCGCTACCCAAAAGAAGACATAGTTGTACCACAGCCATATGCGCCGTTCTGCCTCCACAGGGCGCAAGTCGTGGTTGTAGAGAAACATCTGCGACGCAGTGAGTCCTTCAGGACTCTGCACCTCTATCCACTTCACGAAGCGCTGGAACCGGCTTTGGGGAGCCGCCCCGCTGCTCACGTCGCCGCTCACGTCGCCGCTCGCGCCCTCATCAATAGTGCTGAATCGGTCCTCGTGTTCCTCCTTAAGCATCGCGATGACCTCAAGCAACACCGCAGAATACGCCCGTTATATAGTCCCGCATCTCGCTATACAGCCCCGCAAGACAAACTAGCTGAGAACAATCGTGAACAATCGGGCCCATTGGCTTCGTGGGGCCTTATCTATTGTCACGTGAAGGTTGCGCGCAAGGCGTGGTGAATGCCTTACCAGCCCTCTAAAGCGGAACTGCCTACTCCGCCCCGCGATAAGACGTGTCCGGCAATTATGGAACCTCCTGCACCCAGAGACGAGACTGGAGCACACTCCCTACCCCTGGACCATGGCCATCAATTATTTTTACAAATCTCTATATATCTCTTCTTACTCCTGACAAGAGAGGTTTTAGGAACTTGGTTATCGCGCTCGATTAAAGCCTTGTTAAAAGAAATTTAGCCAATCCCTTCAATCAGGACTTGGGACAGGAGAAAAAAACTGCGATGCATGTAATCTAGGGCGCAAATCAGGGGCGGATATGTAGACCGGGGTCCATTGGCGATAAGGCAGGCAATGTGACCAGCGAGATTGCATGGAGGTTGGTGGTCCAGGAGATTGTCGTGGATTGTCGTGTTCAGGAGATTGATGGGCAGAAGATGGTCGATTGATGGACAGAAGATGGTCAGGTTAAAGTATTGGGCAGGGGTCTGAGCGGGTCTCTCGTGATTGGAGCGGCTAGTCTATGTAAGGTTCCACGCGAGTCGTAACTGAACAAGCCGTTACGAGCGTGGAAACGGCCCGGAAATTTGCCGGCTGCAAAAAAAAAAAGAATCTCCGCGACGGGGAATTGAACCCCGGTCTACCGCGCGACAAGCGGTAATTCTAGCCACTAAACTATCGCGGACTTTTCTGAACGATTTTAAAATGGAAGAAATTTTAATCGGTTCACATGGTGCATTGGACAGATCGTTTCCTGTCATCGCAAGCACTGCGAGTTCTCGCCCTGCATCGTTTCAGTGTCTGGAATTGCAAGCGTTTTCTCGAATGGCTCGGAAAGCCCGAAAGAGAAGGAATAGCACGTGTCGGCTGTAGGGGTTTAGGCATTTCATAAAGATCCACACCGCAAGTATACAAGTGCAAAGTAACAAAATGTAATACGAGGGGCTACAGTAATGTCGCAAGGCGATGATGTGGGCAGGGCGGATCTCGGTGGCGGTGGGTCTGTCGGCTCGCTTGGCGTCGTCCTGGCTACCGGCCGTGTGCGGAGCGACAGCTCTCGCACGCTCAAAGGCGAGATGGAGCTCATTACGTATGTGCTTCCAGACTTTGGAGCGGTAAGCCAGATTGAAAAGGACTTTGCGGCTGCAGGCCAGTTCTACTTGGCACAGGAGTCGGTAGTGTCTGGGTTTGACATATATCTTGTCGAGCAGTGGCTCAGCGGTCGCCGCTTGGGAACGGTGGTGTCTACGTTTACCGGAAACTTGGACTCGCGGGTTGCGGTGGTCAAGTTGACGATAATCAAGCAAGCGCAGCTGCAGTATCCGGCGCGCTTCCAGGAGTACTTGAGTGAGTTGGCGCTCACCAATGCAAAAGTCAAGGAAATAGAGGAAAAGCACTCGTCGGGCGCTGGGCGGTCGCCAGTGGTTGGCGGGCCGGAGGCGCGGGTAGGGTTTGATACGCCTCTACAGGGTGCGACCGTGAAGGAGGTATCGTTCGTGACGAGCTTGACGTCTCTCGCGGCGCAGTTGAACTTGATCCCTATTGTTCTGGGGGACATACGCACTATTGCGAATGATGTAGTGATCAACTCAAATTTGAAGCGCCTACAGTGCACCGGACGGTCATTAAACTTGACAACGGAAAAGATTTCAGACGCATGCGAAGACAAGTTTCGCCAGATGTACAAGCTCTACAACTATAACGTGCCTACCAAGTTTGCTATACGCGAATTGGTCAATATTGTGCAAACTTGTCTCTTTTATTTTGACTTGCTCGACGCCAAGTACTGCGACGGGTTCCTCTGCGACCGCACCGAAGAAGCCATCACCAACTGGTGGAAGTTCATTGGCCTCCCCCACTTCAATGTACGTCCAAGCCCCAAGGACGGGATACTTCCCGCGAGAACGGTTTCAGGAATTATAAGCTTGGTGCTTAGCGTGCGCATGCGCATACAACTTGTTGGTGGCTGTGATGTTCCAAAAGATCCCTTTGACTTTGAGAATTTTATGATATCCATCGGCCAGTTCCAGAAACAGTACAAGTTGGAAAAGCGGAGAAAGCTCGACTTGGAGACCATGAACAAGTTGTTTGGCACCACCAATGCAGAGCTTTTGCCGGACCGCCATAGTCTCATGTCAAACTTTTACAGTGAAAGCAGCAGTAACGTTCGAGACAAGTCACATCCAGACCTTGTCGCATTAGCAGCTAGTGCACGCACTAGTCCTCATGTTTACAAAAAGCACAAAAACTACTCAAAGGAGTTTAAAAAACTTCGAACTGCCGTCAAGAGCACAGTCCTGGACAAGATTATTAATGATGAAACCGCTGGCACAAACGGAGCGCGTTTCAAGAATAAGATATCCAAGTACGCCGACAACGCCAACCCATTAGAGGTGGAAACTTTGGACTTGGAGTACCTTATTAAAAACTTTTTAATTGGCAAGGTACTTATTAGGCTATTCTATGGAGTTTCAAAACATCCAGTGGCAAGTACAAATGCCTCGTCAGGGCTGGGCAAGGTTCAAAAACTGCATCTGCATCATCATGATAAAGCAAAAGACAAGTCTCGACTTCACCGTGGAGATGCACTTCTCGACGACTCGGTGGCGAGGCAGTATAAATTTGTCAGCTTAAAAGACAGTATTGGCCGAGCGCGAAACCTAAGCATCCCCACTTCAAATACATATGTGGACATTTCAAAGTATTCTAGGGGGTTTAATCGCATGAAGTTGGGGTTGGGGCGCAAGGATAAGCGCGTAAATGATTCAGAAGGTCCAGTGGTGCGCACAGCATCCAATGAGGAGGCGGAAAATTCTGTCATGGGGCACAGCCCCCTGGCCAATGCAGTGCAGTCAAGCACTGGCAGCACCAATCCGGCGCAACTCAGTCCCATTGATACGTTACGCGACTGCGGCCAGAATGATAATTTAAAGCAGGTGCTAAATTTTCAGCGCCAGGTGAACAGGCGCAATTCGTTCCCATTTGTTGCTGAGCGCGAGACCAACTTGAACGTGTTGGAATTTGTACATAGGGACACGGCGAGTGTGCCGCGCATGCTTAATATAGCCCACTTGCGTCCGAGGAGTGCGAGTTGCCCCAACTTGGAGGATGTGGATTCTCAAGTGACCACCATTACGAAATTTGCACACCAATACCTCAGAAACGTCAATACGCTTGTGCAGCAAAACAAGATTAAGCGGCAGTATGACGAGGAAGCGCCGAGTGTTGGTAAGCTCAAGACGCATGGTGACGTGAAGCGTTCATACAAGTTACTCAATTTGGAGCTTGTCAAGCTCAATAATGCGCGTCACCAGATGGATGTTTCCAAGGTGCGAATTGTGGAGGAGGATCTTGCTGGCCATCTTGACTATAGTATTGGTGATATGCGGGGCATGCTTGAGCGGCTAGTGTATGAGACACGGCTAGTGGAGAAGCGGGTGAAGGAGTTGGAGGAGAATTATAACATTTTGAATGTCAAGTACGAGGAGTCGCAGAATCGGCTAGGGCGCATGGCTGCAAAGGTTGTGGGTCTGCGCAAGTTTAGCCTGGTGTACGCCGACATGGGCGAGCGTCGTGCGATTCTTGCAGAATTTGGTTCTAGTCTCGATGCCAACGCGCTAGATGCGGCGTTGCAGCCGTCTGTTGCTAGCAATAATGTATTCCACATGGTGGCGATTTTCATTTACGAGCTGGTCTTGTGGGTTTTTTGGTTTCTCAGGATTGATCGAGCCAACATCAATGTTGACCGTATTCGGCAATCGTGGAGGCGCGTCGACCCCAACCGTACCATAATCAATAGGGCGTACTCTATTGTGGGGGGCAAGTCTCGTGATTTTCAGTCAGATCAGTAATGGTTCATCAATATCATTTATCATTCATAGTATGATCAACATTCATAGTAGGATTATCAATAGATCAATATTATTCGTGGTATGATCAACATTCATAGTAGGATTATCAATAGATCAATATCATTCACCAATTGATCAATATCATTCACCAATTGATCAATATCATTCACCAATTGATCAATATCATTCTTCAACTGATCAATATCATTCACCATCAACATCATTCACCATCAACATCATTCACCATCAACATCATTCACCATCACCATCATCATTCACCATCACCATCACCATCATCATTCACCATCACCATCACCATCATCATTCACCATCACCATCACCATCACCATCAACATCATTCACAATTGATCAATATCCATAATCAACATTCTCATCCTTATCGTTATTCACCACCCACTCTCTATTCAAACCCCCCACAACATCTTTCAACTTCTTCTCATACTCGAGCAGTCCCGCCTCCGCCCACAACGTCTCCTGTTGCGCCGCCAACGTGTCAATCGCCGCACCAAGCACTCCCGTCTCGTGCGCCACGTCGTCGCAGCACACCGCCAAGTCCTCGCTCGCGGAACCAAGCACGTCGCCCACGTACCGCTCAACCGTCGCTTTGGCCCTCAGCTCTTCTTCTGCCACCACCGCGTCGCGGGAGCCCAAGTATGCCTTTACCCGTCCGAGAACCTCTTCATTCAGCGCTACAGTCTCTTGTAGCCGCTCATAAATGTAGTCCTGCTGCTGAATGTCCATCACGAGGGAGAGTCTCTCTCGTTCGAGGGCGACAAGGAGGGTGGCGCCAAGAGCGGCGTCGTCCCTGGCACTGGCACTGGCACTGGCACTGGCACTGGCACTGGCACTGTCCCCACCACCCTTGTCACCCTTGTCACCGCTGGCACGAGTTGCAAGAGCAGCAAGCCGCGCATCCGCGCCGTCGACCTCCGCCGTCAACGCCAGCGCCAACGCGCCCATCGTCTGGAGCTCGTCCTTCATAAGTTTGTGCGCTGTCACTTTTTGAAAAGCCAACAACACCATGGTGACGATAGGCAACGCGCACGACGACTTGATCCACGACGCGGTGCTCGACTACTACGGCAAGCGTCTTGCGACGAGCAGTGCGGACAAGACGATCAAGGTGTTTGAGGTGGACGGGAGCGAGTACAAGTTGGCGACAACGTTGGCGGGCCACGAGGGTCCTGTGTGGCAGGTGCTGTGGGCGCACCCCAAGTTCGGGTCGATCCTCGCGCTGTGCTCGTACGACGGGAAGGCGCTCATCTGGAAGGAGCACCTGGGGCTGCAGCAGTGGCTGATTATCGCCGAGCACACGGCGCACACGGCGAGCGTCAACTCGGTGAGCTGGGCGCCGCACGAGTTGGGTGCGGTGTTGTTGGTGACGTCGAGCGACGGGCGGGTGCTGGTGGTGGACTTCAACGAGGACGGCACGACGCTGCACGTTGTGTTTGACGCGCACGCGATTGGGGTGAACTCTGCGCTGTGGGCGCCGTACACGAGCGTGGAGGCGGGAGCCGCTGAGCGCGACCCGCGCCTGCAGCGGCGGTTTGTAACGTGCGGGCTGGACAACATGGCCAAGATCTGGCACTTTGACGTTGCTGCGGGCACGTATGTGTTGGAGGCGACGTTGCTGGGGCACAGCGACTGGGTGCGTGACGTTGCGTGGCTGCCGCTGGTGTTGATCCGGCTGTACATTGCGACGGCGTCGCAGGACCGGACGGTGTTGATCTGGAGCCAGGACGCACAGGGCGTGTGGCAGAGCCAGCGGTTGGCGGAGCCTTTTCCCGATGTTATCTGGCGAGCGCTGTGGTCGTTGTCGGGCAACATTTTGGCGGTGTCGGGCGGCGACAACAAGGTGAGCTTGTGGAAGGAGAACCTACAGGGCAAGTGGGAGTCCGCGGGCGAAGTCGCCCAGTAAGTAGCTGCGTAAAATCTATTAGACCTAAGGAAAGGCAAGTTTTGGAACCTGTGGGGATGAGGAGGCTAGTTGGTGGAGCTTGGAGTAAAGAGCGAGAATGGACTAGATAAGTCGATTGAGAATTAGACAGTCGATTGAGAATTAGACAGTCGATTGAGAATTAGACAGTCGATTGAGAATTAGACAGTCGATTGAGAATTAGACAGTCGATTGAGAATTAGACAGTCGATTGAGAATTAGATCTTACACTAGTCCGCCAAGATAATGCAGTTCTGATCAATTGGTTATTCTGATCAATTGGTCATCTGGTATTCTGGCTATTCTGATCAATTGGTCATCTGGTATTCTGGCTATTCTGATCAATTGGTCATCTGGTATTCTGGCTATTCTCACTTCTTTTGGCCCTTGTGGTTATTCTAGCTCCTCCACTAGAGAGACCCCAAAGTAGCCTCTACGATGCGCTCCACGTCCTTGGACGCTTCTTTAGCCGCCTCCAAAACCTCATCGTGCGATGCCATACCCTCGCTCAACGATGTGGGGTTGGGGTCGAGGACGCTTTGCGGCTTGGTAGCGAGGCCGGCGTTGGTGATCAACGACAATGCCAAAACGCGGAGACCGCAGTGGCGAGCCACAATGACTTCGGGAACGGTGGACATGCCGACAGCGTCGGCGCCCATAGCACGCAACATCCGCAACTCGGCGCGACTCTCAAAGGTGGGACCGGCAACGTACGCATACGTGCCTTCGTAGATCTTGCGCGTAACACCCATTTCGCGCGCCTTCTCCACAAACAGCTTCGCCAAGTCATAGTCGTACGCATCCAGCAACGGCTGGAAGCGCGGACCAAACTCAGCCAAGTTGGGGCCGCGCAAGGGGTGCTGGCCAGCCAAACCAGGCATGTTGATGTGGTCGTTGATAAGCATCAAGTCGCCGGGAACGAGACCCTCCTTCACCCCACCTGCAGCATTGGTCACCAAAACAGTGTCCGCGCCCATCACCTTACTCAAGCGCACGGGGAAAGTCACCTGCTGCATCTCGTACCCCTCGTAGTAGTGGAAACGGCCCACCATGCACATCACCGGCACCGCGTTAGCGCCAAGAAGACCAAAAACCAACTTGCTGGCGTGGCCAGGCGTCGTGGACGCCGCAAAACCGGGGATATCGTCATACAGAACCTCTACGCGCGGCTCAGATGCAAGCACATTGACGATGCCACCCAAACCAGATCCGCAGATTATCAACACCTTCGGCTTCTGCAACTGTGCGGTGGCCGCAAGCTTCGACGCAAGCGCCTGAGAAGCTTCGGTGAGCAAGCTCGTGTAGTCCTGGGGCGAGAGCTTCATCTAGGGTCAAGTACTTGAACTAAAAAATCCCTGATCCATTTTGTTCCCTGGCCCAACCCATCACAAGGTCAGCCCTCAGCATCAAACATGGGCAGCACGCCAACTACAACGCCAACTACAACGTCAATGTCAATTTCAACGTCAACGTTAACTTCAACGTCAATCTTGTCGCCTAAGCATGACGGTCTTCTCCAGGATAATATCTCGTTTTGATACATGTCGCTTTAGTCGGATAAATCCCCTCTTCTCAGGATCTAGTATTACGCACCAAGGTGCTCTTCGACTTTTAGGCTGGTTATGGCTTCGTGGTGGTTTCTCGGTCATTTACTGTATATGTAATGCGTCTCCGCATCCGCGTGGATATGGCTACAGCTATCGCTTCGTGAGCTATCGCTATTAGCTATCGTTTCGTGGAGCTCTCGCTATTTTTGGAGCTATCCTTTTCATTCAGCTAGCATCCTGGGTCAGTACTAAAGCGGCTACTCACGACCCGTCTGTCAATATCTATCTCGATTACCGCGCTGAAATCCCCAGGCGGGTCGGCGCAGCACTGGGCGTAGCACATGGCGTAGAGCAGCATGTACCGCTGTATAAAGTACCGTGTCTCGTTGTCTGTCATTCCGTGTCCGGTAGCCCTGATTAATGCGTGCTCCTGCTGGACACGCCAGGTAAAGACATTGTCAATGTCTCTGGTTTGGAGGACAATAAATGCATCAAATCGGTCCCACAACGGGGTGTAGTTGGCGAGCAGCTCGTTAACCTGTGTGAGATGCTCGAGGCTGTAGCGCTGGAGCGTCTCGCTAGTTGCCTGCTTCTCCGCGAGCAGCAGCGTGGCAACGGGCGTGTATCCGTTAAACCAGCCCTCTAGTAAGACAATCGTTGCGGGGGCAGGCACCTCGCGCCAGCTCCCGCGGTCTCCTTTGCCGCCGTGGAGCAGCTTGTCGTACTGCGGAACAAGCACTGAATCACTGGCCTCGCCAAGCAACTTGTCCAAGATACTCGCTCCCAACGCGACATCGTGTGTCCCGGGAAGACCCCGGCCAACCAAGAGCTCGTTTCCATCTTCCGTAGCACGCTTGGTCACCTCCAGCTGCTCCTCGTACGTCAAGTACAAGTCGTCAATCAGTAGCAGCACCACCGTGTGGCCCGGTCCCACCTCCCGCTCGAGGGCAGCCCCCAAGCTCGTGGCTAGCCACGTCTTTCCCAGACCCTGCGGACCTGAAATACCAAGAAAGAGGGGTCGCCCTAGACCACGCTTTGCAAGCACCAGCCTCACAAACGCTAGTGCTGGCTCCAATGCACTCGCCCCAGTCAGCGGCGTAGCATACGCTGTCGGTGTGCTGTTAGCATACGCTGTCGGTGTACTGTCGGTCATTTGCCGTTCTCTACCCCTCTACACTACACTTTAGCTCTACAGGCGTGAAGATTTTTTAGCCTATAAACAACCTAGATTGCCTTCAACTCCTTCAACTTGCTCACCAACTCGTCCACGGAGCTCACCATGATGCCTGGCGCTCTGGCGGCTGGCTCGGTCACCAGCACCGTTTCGAGCCTGTTTGCAATGTCCACGCCCAAGTCCAGCGCAGACACCTTGGCCAACGGCTTCTTCTTGGCCTTCATAACGTTGGGTAGCGAGGCGTAGCGGGGCGTGTTCAAGCGCAAGTCTGTGGTGATCACCATAGGCAAGGCTGCACGCACCGTGTCCGCGCCTCCGTCCACCTCGCGCGTGACAATAATCGAGTCACCATCCACCTCAACCTTGGACGCGTTCGTCGCTTGTGGCCAGTTCAAGAGTCCCGCTAACATCTGGCCAGTCTGGCCAGCATCGTCGTCAATGGCCTGCTTGCCCAATATCACCAAGTTGGATTTTTCACGCTCCACAACCTCCTTCAACAACTTGGCGACGGCCAACGGCTCAACCAAGGCGTCGCCAACATCCACCAAGGTGCTCGAATCAGCTCCCTTCGCCAATGCAGTGCGTAATATATCCTGGGCCTTGGTGGGACCAATGGAAACCGCGTGTATCTGCTCCACTAAGCCCTTGTGCGCTTCCCTAATGAGCAACAGCTCCTCGAGCGCAATGTCGCAAAACGGATTCATGCTAAACTTGACGCCCTTCGTCTCGACGCCGGTAAGGGCCTTGTTGACACGGGGCTTGATGGCATAGTCTATCACGCGCTTGACGGGCACCAACACCCTGAGCTTGCTCATCTTCACTTGTAGAGACAACTCCGTGGCCGGTGACTCTTTTCGACCAGCTTTTTTCACCCAAAACAAAAACCCTGGCCAAGAATAGCGAGTAAAGCTGGTCTCTTACCTTCTCCTTCTGTTGTAGTTTTCGGGTTTGGCTGCTTGTTCGGTGGCTGGATGTATTACTGGCACGCTTCTGGCCACCCTCTTCTTTTTCGCGGGAGTTTTAGTCCACTTCTTAGATATTGTTGCGCGAGCGCGCCTTCATCTTCTCTATACGCGCCTTCAATTTGGAGGTGACTTCTGCCGCCCGGCGCCAGCTCTCGTCGTTAGTATCCAACTCCATCTCCAGGTGAGATGGAGTTCTGAGAGGGCTGTGGGCCAAGCGAGGGGGGTTCATGAAGGGGCTCTCGTGGCTGGCATCGATGGAGAGGCGCTTCACCTGGGAGCTGAGCTCGGTGGAGGACACGCGCAGGCGTGCATCGGGCGAGCCGCGTATAACAGTAGGTTTAGCCTGCTCGAGTTTCATCATCTCGATATTCTGCTCCAATCCCCGGAGGCGGAGTTTGGCGCTTTCCAAGTCGCTGTTTAAGCGCTCCATCTGGCTCTCGCGCTGTTTCACCATCAATAACGCATTGGTGTGGTCCTTTTGGGTGTTGTCTAAGCGTGCACGAAGCTGTGAAACCTGCTGGTTGAGGTCCAGCACGGTATCCTCTAATGTAGCTGTTGTGGCAGATGAGCGTTGCAACTGGGCTTGCAATGTCTGGTTTTCTGTACGGAGAGCCTGAAGTTCTTCCAAGTCTTTGGTGCTAATCGCCGGGGTTACGGGTTGGGCGGCAACCTGCGGTGCTGGTACCAGAATTTTGGGGGTGGTGTTTGAGGCGAGAGAGCGGTTGGTTAGGCCGCGACCAAACGTGGGCGTCTTTAAGTCCACGATGCGCTTAGCGGGAGAGCTTGCAGCGCGCTTGGCTGGGATGGTGGACGAGGCAGCTTGGGCGACGCGCTGTGTGGCTGAGTTTCTGGACTGGGGCGGCGCTTTAGCTTTCTTTTGGCACTGGACCGATACGCTCTCTGCAAATGCTGCAACTTTGGAACGGCGCGACTCGTCAACCTTTTCCAAAAACTGAGCAAGCTCGCGCTCGCCAGTAATCTTCATTAAAGTCCCGATAGCCTCGGTAGCCGCTTGGCGTACGGGCTCCATGGAGTCGCTCAAGAGCTTGACGCCCACGTCCATTATTGCATTCACCTCCAGTGATGCTGGCGCAACTGTAGTTTTGGCGAGACATCGCTGAAGATAGCTGGTACACGCAATCTTGACTTGCGGAGTCTTGTGTTTCATGCCCGCAAGCACCTCCTCTAGTACCTCGCCGAGCCCAGCAACTGTGAACATAGCATCTAACGCATCTCCAAGCGCTTGGGCGACCGACGCCTTCTTCTCCTTTGTCCGCTCAAGCATGGCGCCCAACACGATGGGCACGTACCGTACAAACGACTTTCCGGTTCCTTTAACCACGAGCTCTGTGCATGCAGCAGCAAGCTGTACTACCATAATGTTGGCGTCCTTCATGCACTTTGAAAATAATCGTACTAGCGGGCCATAGTCGTCAGAAGTTTGCAACTTTACCGCGCCTTGAAGAATAACAAGCACCTCGTCCATCGCTTCTTTGCGATCTTTCCACTTTGCAGAAGCCATACGCGACGAGAGATCCGCCGGAAGTCGCAGAATAATCAGCACAGGATCCACAAACTCATAAGGGTCAACTGTGACTGCCGCAGTTGGCACTACATCTTCGTCGCCAATCATATCCTGGTCCACATTCCCCTCGTCCCGCTCGCGCTCGCGCTCAAGCGCTAGCTGCTCTTGTTCCAAGCGCTGCTGCTGCTCGTAGCTCTGCTGGCGCGTCAAACGCGTCGCTTCGGGAGCAGAGTCCCCAATATTTGCAAACGCCTTGGCCAAGTCCTTTTGCTGAATGGGCTTCAATCCCGCCATCAACACCGTATCCAACGCCTGGCCCATCCACCGCCGCATTGCCACCGCTAAACGCGTGGCCTCCGCACGCACGCTCTGGTCGGCATGTCCAAAGAGCTTGGGAAGCTGCGGCAAGATTGGCTTGGGCAGTATCACCGCGCCTACCCCAAACGACTCAACTAAAACCGCCAGCGCACCCACGCACCCCGCCACCAATTTGGGGAGCCTATTACCGAAACGCAGCATCACGTCCTCCATCACACCGTCGCCGCTGCCTTGTACCTCCACCATCAAACAGAGCACCTCCACTGCACGCTCCTTGGTGGTTTTACGTGTCAGCGCGAGACCCTTGTCACACACGGCTGCAACAGTTCCCGCCGCTCGGAGACGCGAGACTACTTGTGCGGTCGCCCCCATCTCCACGTACTTCGCCAATGCCCCCATCGCAGACTCGTGGGCGACCACATTGGCGTCTCCAACCCACTTGCGTACCAGCTCCGGCCGCGACCAAGACGCCTGGAAACACTCATCCTGCTCGTTGCGCGACGCTCCAAAGACGCGCGTCGCCTCCTCGTACGCGGCCTGGCGCACCTTCCACACAGAGTGGACCAATCTCTCTTCGAGCGGAAGCGCCGATGCGTCTGTGTCGTCCATAGGGAGCTGTGATGTCTTGTGCTAGTGTTGTTTTGTATTGTATTTTCGCGTGCGTATGGCTGCTAAATAAATGGCTACGGTTGCGGCTGGGTTGCCCAGCACACTGCCGAGCGTGTTTGGCGCGCCCTCATTGGCAGTAGCGTGTTCAGTCGTCGATTCTGGACATGTAGCGCTTTTCACCGACTGAATTGGACCAGTGTTGGACATTACTGTACTCATCTCAAGGGAGGGTTCTCCCTCTCGCTCCAACCTCTCCCTCTCGCTCCAACCTCTCCCTCTCGCTCCAACCTCTCCCCCTATCTCCTACCAATCTTCCCCTACCTTCTTATCCCCCTACTCATTCACAGGTACTCTATCGTTACTAAATAACTACGGTTGAGCTACTCCACGCTTCTCTTCTGCACCTCCTTTGCTCTAATCTCCTCCAAGGACTTCAATGCGAATCCCCAGTCCTCCTCGCCGGGCCTATTCACGTAGTACTTTTTGAGGTCCACGCCGTGGTAGGGGTGGTACGCCATGTTGAACCACGGCAATAATGCAATACTGGCAAACGAGTACTGCGAGTTGCGGTTAGCGATATCCTTCAAGCGGTCATCCAACCCGCTCTGGTCTTCTTTGAACGGCAACTTGCCTTGTGACAACATCTTCTTCGTCTCGTAGCGATCGCGCTTGACCTCGCGAGCATTCTCCGTCCATCCCAAAAAGCGCTTGGCTGAACGCACGTACGCGAGGTAGAAACCGCCAACCGTTCCCAAGAGCGCAGCAGCGCGCAAAGCTCCCGGCGGAACGCGCGCGGGCGCTTTGAGGCTGCCCGCTACGGGGTCGAGGCGCTCCCAGGCCAGCAAGGCCAACGGGAAGGCCGCCGCAGAGGTGGCCCATGCAACATAGTCTGACCCGCGAAAGTAAGACACCACGCGGAAGATGTGCGGATCAACGTCAATAAGCTCGTAGTCAGAGTGAGCCGGCTCGGAACGCACCGGCTCCGTGTTGGTGGGATACGACAACGACATCTCTTACTGTTCACCTCCCACAGCGTTTACCAAAAGATTCATCTTGATTGGCTGGTTCACAAATTACGCGTGGTGTACTTTTCAGCACTAACATATTTCTAAAAGGCCTGCTGTGGCCGCTTCTTCACAGGCGAGCGAGTGTCTGCGACAGCGAGAGCAACCAGCGCTGAGTACTGCGGCAGCCCCGATCCCTGTTTTGTGTGTGGGCTCCAGGGGGCCAAATTGGGTTTTGACATTTGCCGTTATACGTTTAGGCCAGCACCAACAAGTCAGATTGTGGTCGCGGGTTCTTGTGCGTGGTTCCCAGTGCCTTCCAGTGTTGTTTCCTAGTGCCTCCTAGTGTGTGGCTCCTAGTGCGTGGCTCCATTGAAGAACGGCTTGCATCACACTCTGTGACTGTCTGTGAATCCCCAACCGGTTGGCGTCGCCACGGCCGAGTCTCGCAATGACTACGCGCCATCCCCTTACCCGGCTAGTGAATGCGGCGCGCATCCACAATGTGCCGGTGTTGAATGTGCTTACGGTGTTAGTATTGGCCTTCTTTTTGGTAAAGCTCATGATCAAGTACCGCGACTTGTACATGAAGAGCTCGTTGGTGACAATTATAGTGACAAACTTGGTCCTTTACGGTATTGCAGAGACGCTCGCGCAGAGTATTCTCAGCTACGACGTGGCTGCTCCGCGTCTAGGCTTTACATATACGCAGAGAGCTCCAATCCTGCTTGAGGATGGTTTGGATGCGAGCGCGCACGATTCCGAGTCTGAAGAGGACGTTGAACGTTTTATCAGCATGTTGGATGCGCCGCCGTCGGACACGGCGCTCCCGGTAGTTGCGAAGCCGCTCTCATTCTTTGACTTTGGCCGTTTGGCGGGATTTATGTGCTGGGGTCTCACGTTGGCGTTTGCACAGTGTTGGTGGTACAAGTTTCTCCAAATTTATGCTACTGAGGGGCGCTTCATCCAGGTTCTTCGCAAGGTGCTTGCGGACCAGTTGTGCTACCTGCCGGTACTGCTTTCGTGCTTTTTTATTTACGCGACAATGGTTCTCGAGGGCGGAACGTGGGCCGACGCCACCAACCGGCTTTCCCGCATCTACTTTGCAACCCTCATGACCAACTACCTGGTGTGGTTTCCGGTGCAATTTATAAACTTCTTGGTCGTGCCGCGGTCTCTCCAGGTCCCCTTTAGCTCGACGGTGCTGGTGTTTTGGAACTGCTACTTGTCGGTGCGCAGTGCACGGTCATAATTGTAGTCCAGCATGGGCGTCCAAACTGTCGTCGCCTACATTTACTGGCTTAATAACCCCAGGTATCTGGCAATTTTATAGTAACCCCTGGTATCTGGCAATAATGTACCAATCATCCCATCACTATCCATTCCATCAGGACCCTCCATCAAGTCACTATCTATCAGGTACCGCACCCTTTATACATACAACGACGTCTTTGAACGCACAGCCCGGCTCAATCCCTGCACAAACGCCTGCTGGTCGCTTTCCGCGAGCACACTGGCCAATACCGTACCCAGCTCGACTAACGCGTCATTGTCGCACCGCTCGTGGCCCGGCGGACCCTCCGCCCGCACCGCGAGCGCGTAACCGCTCACCTGGTCCAAAATGGCGGCGCCTATGCCGGTAATACACTGCGGCGGCTCGAGCTGGCGCACGCTGTTGAGCACGGGGCGCGACAGCGCCCCGAGCCGGCCTATACGTGTCTCGCCCTCCATTCCGCACGGCGACACAACCACAAACTCCGCACCCGGAAACGCCTTCACCAACTCCCGCGCAACGAGATTAGTAGCAATTACATTCGCATAGTGCGGCACCACTACCACCGCCACGTCCCCGCTACGCACGACAGGAACCGCGCTGCTAGCGCCGAGCGCCCGGCTCTGCGCCATCGCAGCGTACAACTGCTCGTCCTCGTCGTACTCGTCCCCTTCTGGCGGTGTGTCCGCAGAGTAGGACACGCTCACGGTACCCGCATCCAGTCCGCCGCGCGAAAGCGCGGCGCTGATGCGGACACAGGCCTCGTCGCACACAACCACTAGCGGCGCCTTCCAGGTGACGCCACCCACGCTCACCTCCGGCACCGACGACACGCCCTCGTCGTCCTCGAAAGCGTGGCGCGGAGCACGGTACTCTCCCACGGGTCTGATCTGCAGTCGTTAGTCGTGTCCAATGTCTCTGTTGGCATACATACAAGCATTGGTGATGAATTTCTAACGCTAGCATTTCCCCATACAGTTTACCCTCTTCTCAACTCTTCTCTCTCTTCTCTCTTCTCTCTCTCCACTGTCTGCTACTCTCTACTGTCTGCTACTCTCTACTGCCTGCTGCCTACTGTCTACTGTCTACTCTACTCTACCCCTCTACCTCTCTGTCTCTTCTCCATGCTCATACTGAGAAAAGCCCAAAATCAATACTTATTACTCGCTGAGCACTTCCACAACCAGAACAGTTGGAGGCGCGGGATAGACACGAGATCCGACCAGACTATACCACCAGTCAGGAGTACTCATTTAGCAGCAGACTCTCAGTCCTCAGCACTCAGCCTTTAGGTTCAACCAAAACTAAGCCTAATCACGTTGCAAAGACATAACAAGTCACTCTACCTGCCGCCATGTTTAAATCGCTACGTGTCCACGGAGCCCGGCTCTACCACTCGGTTGACCACTCGCTGGCCAATGTGATAGTAGACAGGCACGCGGTCGAGAGCCGTATATTGAGCCATGCCCTCCAGTACGTTCCGGAGCACGGGTTCCATGAGCGGTGCGTGACGCGTGCCGTACGGGAGATGGGCTACTCCGACGCGACCGTGTCTGCCATCAGTGTGAGAGGTGCGCCGCTGGCGCTGCAGTTGATGGTGCACTGGCTCAAGACGCAGCGCGAGAAGCTCGACAGCTACGCGCGCGATCCCGCGAGCCGCGAGTTTCACCTGCTCCTGAAGGAGCACGAGCGGGTGTCGCACCTCATCAAGAAGCGGCTAGGGTACAACCAGCCGATTGTTCGTCACTTGGCGAGCGGACTCGGCAACTTGGTGTTTCCGCTCCAGGCGCCTGCGGGCTTGGAGGAGTTGCACAGTCTTGCGGACGATATCGCCTTTTACGCCGGAGACGAGCTGCACGACTTTGCGTGGTACGCGAAGCGCGGCTCCATATCGGCCGTGTACGTTGGCGCCGAGTTGTTTATGTTGCAGGACACGACGCTGGACTTTCTGCGGACAGAGCGGTTTGTCGACGACAAGGTGCTGATGGTGCATGGAATGGGCTCGGTGTACACTGACACGGAGCAGTGGGCGTTGTTCAACGCGGCTGGGTTGGTCAATTTGGTCAAGTCGCAGTGGTTGAGGGGGTAGCCTATTGCCCGCCTGATTACCATCCATCGCTCCATCACTCCACTTCATCACTACATCCTCCATCCGTCTACTCTCCATCTCATCCTCCATACGTCTACTCTCCATCACTCTCCAACCTGTAGAATTACTATTTACTTGGGGATAGATATACAACGCTGCCAGGACCCTACTCTGGCTACGATCATCATCACTGGGCCGCTGCACGACGGAGCTTGTCGCTCGTCTCCCGTACCGTCTTCTCCTCGGCACCAATCTTCTCTTCCACACGCTCAATCTCCGCCGCAATGAACTCTATCCGCTTCGACACGTTCATCTTCGCCTCGCTCTGTTCCTGCGGTAACAAAACCGGGCCCGTCAACTTGTACACCAGCGCCTCCGCATCCAAACGCTCCAACTCAGCCAGAACAATCTTGTTCTCCTGGAACTGCGCCTCGAGCTGCTGACGCGCACCGATGAGCTCGTTCAACCGCGCTTCCGCGCCGTTCACCTCTAGCGCAAGCTGCTCCAACGACATAGCCTACTATGAAATTTTTCACCACTACAAAAAAGTATATAGTAAACGGTTCATCCTCAAGATTTTTGAAACCGTCATTCACATGTTTCCTCACTTCATCGTCCTTCTCCCTTCTCCTTTCTTCCTTTCTTCTCTCTCTTGTCATTTCTTCCTTTCCTCTCTCTCTCTTCTCTTCTCTTCTCTCCTCTCTCTCCTCACTCTTCCTTCCTTCTTGCTCTCTTCCTTCCACCCCTCTCCTCTCAATCATCTCCTCCCTAACCCATTTTGCGCTCTCCACACTTGTTCATGACCCATTGTAGTCCGCTCCGGGTATTCGCAACATTATTCAAGAACCGGTTCTTGCTCCACTCCTCTATCCGCCGCTTGAACCCAAAAAGCGACGACTTAAAATGTACCTTGTTGCTCACGTCAATGTGGCCCTCGCGCGTGATGGAGTACTTCAAGTACTCTTCCACACGCACGAACCGACGGTGGTCGATGTTGGTGGTGTAGCTCCAGAGCAACTTGCGAGCGGGGTCCACGATGATATGCTCAATTATCCACGACTCCAAGCTGTCTCCAGGCAAGAATGGCCGGATAAATGCAGGTAGTCGCCCTGTCTTGACTACTATTCTGGTCTCGTGGAGAACTCCGTCGGTCACGCGCGACAGCAATGTATCTGACGAGAGAACATGCTTGGCGTAGGGGTTGGGGTAACGGTTGAGATACGCCAACGTCGCAGTCTCAAACGAATGGGGATAGGTCTGGTGGAAAGAAACGTGCATGGTAGCTCTCTTAAGGTATGCCGAGGATTTTGCTGCCTCGTCTCTTCTCTCGTGTTCTTGCACTTGCTGCTCGGTTCTAGATCTTCCTCGCTCTGGCTCTCCTTGGTTCCAGCTCTTGTTAATCCAGGCTCTCGCTACTAGACTCACTACTAGACTCTCTTCTGTACTCTTCTGTACTCTTCTGTACTCTCCTTCGTTATCGCCACTGCTCTTCTTCCCTCCGCTCCGCTGGCCGTCGCTGGTTTGTCTGACGATGCGATGGTTAAATATTTCTGCGATCGCCGGAGGCGTCGGACCAAAAGAGGCTGAACAAAGAGACAATTGAAGAGGTGAAAGATGGATGAGATTTATGAGAGAATGAGATTTATGAGAGAGAATGAGAGAAAGGAGAGAGAATGAGAGAAAGGAGAGAATGACTATCATCTATGAATGAAGGCGACTATCCTTTATAAGACGATGAAAGGATTACAAAGAATTAAAGATCACAGTAGTTATTAGCAGGAGATTTTGGATGGCCCTTGATGAAGGAGTTCCTAGAGATGTCTTGACAAGGAGAGATGTTGAAATGATGAAAAAGTGATGGTTCAGTTCACTACGATTGATGACGAGACAACTGCTCAATTCTTAAACAAAACACATATAAAGCATAAGCTATAAGACTCAAACACTACAAAGATGGGCCGCGTAGGCTATCAGAAACAAAGACTAAAAAAGCACCACTGCGTGCCGGTGCTGCTATTCATCAACTTCCTGGAACGAGGAGTAGCCACAAGGTCCACTTCCGAAGAGTACTTCACCTGCGCTAAAGACAAGGTCTTGGCGTCATAATCAAAGTGAACGTAGGCGGACGACAAAAATGAAAGTCCCAAGACATTGAAGGGACTGGGAACAATAGTCAAGTAACACTGGCCCTCGTGTGAGACCACAAGGTTCTTGGCGGGTACAGTGATGGAAATACCTTCAAAGTTGAACGTCAAGATCTTATCTTGGATGCAATCGACCTTGAACGCATTCAACTTGGGGTCGTATACACCGCCAACCTGTTCAGCGATAGACTTGGCATACTTCTCATTCAACTGAATCAATGAGGTTCCTGGCTCAAATCTGACGTTCGCATCGAGAGGTACATTTTGCTGGTCGACATCCACAGACTTCATCGATACCATCAACTGATTGTGCGAAACAAGAGGAACGGACACCAATGGTGCAACAAACTTTGCACGGTCAATACCACCAAGGACGGCAGAACCGCTCTTCTTGTCGGGCAGGCTGTGATAAAGCGAGACGGATCTGCTTTTGATAGTGCCGCTTTTGATTAATACGTCGAGAAAGTTTGCTGAGGAGGATGTCTGGTCATGCGGGTTAGCTGGTCCAAGCCCTAAAACGGACATTCCGGCGTCAGTCTCAGAGACGTCGCCAATTACCATGTCATTGATGGTCATCGGGGTTCCAGCACCACCATTTTCAATCCGAAGACTGTCCTGGAAAAATCCTCCAGTTGATTTGGAGTAGTCCAAGGGGTTGAAGTGTTTCAAGTTCCCGGTGGTAGTCTCCGATGTGCTCTTGTCATACGTGCCATGCTGGTGGCAGTAATCTTTGTTTCCGTCAGGTCTCGCATCGCACTTGGCATCCTTACGAACAACCATAAGCACCAGGCTAATCAAATCGATTGCAAGAATGACCTCCTTCTTGCTGGGTCCAATGGCGATTGGTGTAATGAGCCTCAACATGTGCGGATTCAATTCTTTACCAACGTTCCCGGAACCAGTTTGAACTTGCTTCGACTCATCTTGCTTGGTAACGTCTGTCGCTTGAGTCGTTAAGTACTTTCTGTTTGGGTCGTCAATGTAATATTCCAGCGTAGGGCTCTCATCAGCAACCTTAAAGTCGAGCACAAATACCCCCTCTGAGTTCCTTTTGCTTTTGGAGTTGTGGGCATTCCCATTGGCCTTCTCGATATCCAGTGGTTCTCCGCAATAAAGCGCTTCATTGCCATTTTCATCACAGCAAACGCATAAGTCGTCGCTTTTGCTGCCCGCAACAGGGTGAGCTGCAGCAAAAGAGGAGATCGCGATGAGTCCGTAGACTTGGGAGAGAAAAGTGCAAGAAACCATGATGTCTTGATGATGTCTTGATGATGAGAATATTAAAACAAGGGCATTCCAGCGTCTATTTGTAGTCGCCGGGACAGTATAACGGATCCATGCGTATCCCCTCCCAGCGGCAAGGAAAGTTGAAAACCGCCCTGGTTAACCCTCCCGGATCTGAATTGAAGCACAATGTTTAAACGGCTATACTTTCTAGGCGGCATTAAAGCAGTCTTTCATCAATTAATCGAACGCTTCCTAATATTGTTGTGAGACGCCTCGACTATAAACCCCGCAAATGGTACGTCTAATTTCGATCTAGGGAGACGGGGGGCTTTATTGATATCTAGACGCCTCTAGAGAATTTCTTGCAATCCTCTCGAGTACCCCTCCCCGATACTTAGCGTTGTGCACTCGACAGTCTGGCAATATGGGTAGATTTTGAATGCAACCAAAGCAGCACGCTCGGTTTTCCTACCAACTTGGTTTCCCGGTGGCTACTGTTTTGATTATTTTGCTGGTCAGATTGATTGACAATAGCTGCAGGTTGGAGACTTCGTGACTAACGCAGCACAATATTGAAGCGAAAAGGTGATGGTTGAGGCGTCCGGATTATGACTTCAATATCGACACAGTTACTGAGTTTAAGGTCACAAGCGCAAAATAGCTTATTGCAGCTGTTGCTGTGTTGCATTTTGTAATAAACTATGGATTTAGTTTATTCCAGAAGCAGCACGTCCATGACAGGGCCCAGCTGTGGCCCAAATATGACAACACTTGAGAATGAGTCTTTTCCTTCAAGTATTGAACATTTTCATAACCAGTATGCGAGAAATTAGCATGCTCCACCTCCTTGTCGGTGTATTACAACAAGGCAGTGCAAAATATTCTCACTTGGTCACCTGATACTAAAACTCTTTAAGATCCCGAGTTCGCTGCGAAACAATACTTTAACGGCATAGATGGAGTGGGGAAACTGTCTAGTTGGCTAATAGGTGAGGTGGCTGGACAAATTTCGGTTGGGGAGACTTCCGGCGAGGTGATGCCTTGCATCTGAGAATTTTCAACTTTGTGGTCTCTGATAACTAAAGTTTTTAAAACCCTGTGCAACACCCGAACAATGCATGGCTCAATGACCAGTACTTTTCAAATGTGGTAATTATTATGATAGATACGCGCAAGAAGGTGGTGGTGGAGCAGACATGAGAGGAAATAGAAACTTGGATTGTTCTGCTGCAGTAAGAGCCTACGGAAGTGGTCTTAGAGACCACTTTAACCTCGCGGGTGGCCTTGGAAAATCGTTCCAAGGCATATCGCGATTGAGGGGTAACAATTCTATGATCGCACTGACCCAGCGTTCTCCGCACTTCCCTCGCATGAAGTTCAATCTACATGGGAGGACTTATCCAAGAAGCCTAGCCAACGAGTACAACCTCCCTTAAAACAGCCATTTTCAACAGGAAAATGCCTGTGTGTCCGTACCCTTATCCGTACCACATCTATCGGCTACAGTTTACCTAACACTTCCTATCCGCGTCTGGTAATCCACCAGTCGGCATCCATGGCTCTCTGTGTGTCTCCGTCTGCATGTGAACGCCTACCAGTCTATTCTTGAGGATGCCATTTACAAGGCAGCCAGCCAGGCTTGAACTTTGACTCAACTGCTTATGTCACGCATCACTTTGTGCTAAAGCGATGCAGGTTTATGCCAGATGACGTAGAAACAACAACCGGATAAATGCAGGTAGCCGCCCTTGTCTTGACTACTATTGTGTTCTGGTGGAAAACCCTGTCGGTCACGCGTAACAGCAATGCGTCTCACAAGAGGTCACGGTTGAGTTATGGGTTGGAGTAACGCTTGAGATGTACGGAGTGGGGAGAAGTTGGTGGAAAGAAACGTGCATGGCAAGTCTCATCATGCTATCCTGCGGATTTTGCTGTCTTCTCTTTCTTTGTTCTAGCTCTCGCTACTCGGTTCTGGAACTGACTCTCTCCTGCTATTCTCTCCTGTACATTTCTCTGCTCTGTTCTTCTCCTCTCTTCGCCCCTCTTTAACCATCGCTACTTTTCCTGGCCACGCGATGGCCAAATGTTTCTGTGATTGCCGGAAGGCGTCGGACCAAAAGGGGCTGGCCAAAGGAAGTGTCAATTGAAAGAGGTGAAAATGTTCATGAGATTAATGAGAGAAATGAGAGAGAATGACGACTATCATTTATGAAAGAGGATGACATACCTTTATCAGGAAATGAAGATCGAGACCTTTGCGATGACGAAGGTTTTGATAAAAGGCCAGGGAAAGGTAAGGTGAAGAAAAACTGATGATTCAGTATGATTTATGGTGAGACATCTGCCTCTATTCTTAAATGAAGCACTTTAGAGCATAAGCTATCGGACACAAACGCTCAAAAAAGTAGGCATTATCTCGGGGAAATACTACGGTAACCTGGATTATGTCACAGGGCTGTTCCTGGGAAGGTCTGCAGTATTTACAATATTCTTCTTCGAAGAGTACTTGACCTGCGCTAAAGACAAGGTTTTGTCGTCATGGTTAATCCGGAGGTAAGCAGACGACAAAAATGAAAGCCCTAAGACATTGTAGATACTGTGAGTAATGGTCAAGTAACACTGGCCCTTGTGTGAGACCACAAGGTTCTTGGCGGGTACATTGATGGAAACGCCTTCAAAGTTGAACTTCAAGTTCTTGTCTTGGTTGCAATCGACCTTGTACGCACTCAACGTGGAGTCGTAGACACCACCAACCTGTTCAGCAAGAGGCTTGGCAAACTTTTCATTCAAGAGAATTAATGAGGTTCCTGATTCAAATGTGACATTCGCGTCGAGAGGGACATTGTGTTGGTGGACATCTACAGACTTCAACATTACCATCGACTGAGTTTCTAAAACAATAGGGACGGACACCAACGGAGCAAAATACTTTTCATGGTCATCACCACCAAGGATAACAGCACCGCTAAACTTCTCGGGCAGGTTGTGGTAAACTGAGATAGATCTTCTTGCGATAATGCGCCCTTCGTAAAATGTTTCGAGCATGTTTCCAGAGCCATAGATAGAGTCATCTATGTCAGCTCGGCCAAGTCCTAAAACGGACATTCCGGCGTCAGTCAGAGAGATGTCGCCGAATACCATATATTTCTTTGCCAACATTCCACCACCAAAACTTCCAATCATAATTTTATCATTTACGTAGACTCCAGTGGCCTTGATGTAGTCGAGGGGGTAAAAAGTTTCAAAACGATAATTCCGCGTACGCATTTTCGTCGACTTTGATCTGTCATACGTGCCATGCTGACGGCAGTAATCTTTGTTTCCATCAGGTCTCACATTGCACGTGGCATCCTTACCGATAATCAGAATAACCTGGCTAGACAAATCGATCGCAGCTTTGATTGCCACCTTCTTGGATCCAATAATCAATCTCGTTACGAGTCTGTTCATGCGCGGGTTCAATTCAACACCAACTTTTATGCAACCAGTTTGAACATGGTTCGAAGCATTATCCCTGGTATCGCCCCGCCTTTGATTTGGATAGCACCTTTTATTTGAGTTGTCCATGTAGTATTGCAGGATAGGTCTCTCAGCAGCAATGTTGAATTCGATTACAAATACCCCATGTACGGGATTTTCACGCTTGATATTGCGGCTAATTCTGGAGGCCTTCTGGAGGTCCAGTGGTTTTTCGCAATTAAGCGCTTCATTGCCATTCTCGTCACGGTAAACGCACAAGTCGTCGATTTTGCTGTCCCCATAAGGGTGAGCTGCGGCAAGAAATGATATCGCAATGAGTCCGTAGACTTGCGAAAGAAAAGTGCAAGAAACCATAATGTCTTGATGATGATTTTGTGATGTCTTGATGATGAGAATTATAAAATAAAGACATTTCCACGTCTACTTGTAGTCGCGACAGGATAACTGGTCCATGCTTATCCTCTCCCAGTGGCGACAAGTGTTTAATAACCCCTCGGTTGACTTTCTTGAATCTGAATTAAAGCACAATGTTAAGCCATTATACTTTCTTGGTAGAATTAACCCAGTCTTCCGTCAGTTTTTTGCGGGAACGCATCATAAGAATGTTGCGAGACGCCTCGACTATGGTACCCGTACATGGTTCCGCTAGTTTCTATTTGGGTAGACCGAATGACTTTATGGGCACTATGGGTAGATTTTGGAAGCAGCCACAGCAGGCTCGGCATTCTTAAATCTTTGTAACCGTTGTTTGTCAAAGATTGGCGGGTTGGCAATAACAAGTTGAGGGCCTCGTGACAATTGAGGCGAAAAGACGGTGGTTGAGGCGTTGAATTTTTGCAACTTTTCTATTGAAAAAACGCTTCAGTTCCAGATTGAAGGCAAACCTTTAGCAGCGTAGCCAGTATCCTTGCTTAATTGTTGCCAGCTTTATTCCGGTTGTTACTCTTGGTCATCCTTGGCTATCCTCTAGGGTATCCTCTAGGGTATCCTCTTGGCTATCCTCTAGGGTGTCCTCTTGGCTATCCTCTAGGGTATCCTCTTGGCTATCCTCTAGGGTATCCTCTTGGCTATCCTCTTGGCTATCCTCTTGGCTATCCTCTTGGCTATCCTCTTGGCTATCTTTATGTCGGTGACAGAACCTATCAAGTGCAAATAAAAGTAGCTCGTCCTTTCCCACACAAGAATCTGTCGTCTGTGTAGTACGCCAGCCAAGATGCCATTTTTGTTATTTTACTTGCTCCGTTGTAGATCCAGTTCCTTTGAGCACAATAACGAGCGTTTGTGAGGAATTATCATGCTCCATTCTCCACTTCCTCGTGCTATTTACAATGCTAGCATGTCCTGGATTGTTCACCTGATACTGTGAACTCCTTGAAACCTCCGAATTCGCCTCAAGCCAATACTTTAACGGTGCAGTTTTCTAGGCGGCTCCATACTCCACACGCACGGCGTTCAGCCTATAGAGTGAGGGCTATGTCGAATCTAGTTCGAGCCAAGCCGAAATTACCTCCCTAAAATTAACCTCCCTAAAATTACCTCCCTAAACCGTACATTTCCAACTACGCACCTGAGAAACGTGTCTGTCCGCATCACTGACCTGTCCGCATCACTGACCTGTCCGCATCACTGACCTGTCCGCGTCACTGACCTGTCCGCATCACTTGACATCACTTGACCTGTCCGCACCAATTGGACTTTGCTGCGCCTGCAGTGGCCGTACCCGCTTACGTCACGGAACCGTTGAGGGACGCGGGTTTATGTCCGCGTCTAAGCGAAGCGAGCAACGCCGGGTCGGGTCTAGGCCTGGCACGGATGTGATGATCGTCACGTCCCCGGTTGATTGACGCGTACTATCCATTTACGGTCATCGTGGTGGGCGAGGTTGGTTGAAAGCATAGCTGGCAGCAACGTGCCAATTGGATCAGTAAAAGGATCAATGAACCATCAGAAGTCATTCGTTAGAGAGCGGGCGAGCATATCCGAGCCAATTAGTGCCCCAACCAGGCTCCTGTCCAGATTCTCCAATCAGATGCCCCAAGATGCCCTCGCCAGACTTTTGTCCCCGTAATCAGCCCATGGGCCACTACTCTGCTTCAGACTCTGGCCGGAACCGGCGAGTCAATTACTAACCAAAGGGTTCAAGTGCCGTTAAAATTTTCACGTAAACGCCGTCTTTTGCGGCGCCGAGTTGCTTCCCGCACCGAAATGCCCATCGCGTGTCAGCTGGTTCGTTTTCTCCTGTGAGTACGCGGGGCTGTGCCAAGGCCTTCCAAGGTGCACACCTCCGTGGCTAGCACAATCGCGTGTAAAGGCGGGGACCGAGTTGCAAAGCTCTTGACCCCCCGCATGCCGTCTTCGCCCCGCCACGTCTCGCCCGCCACACGTCTCGCCGCCTCATATCTCACCTTCACTTGATTTACGTCCCTCCTCTACGTCCCTCCTCTACGCCCCTCCTCTACGCCCCTCCTCTACGCCCCTCCTCTACGCCCCTCCTCTACGTCGTGCATCTGGTGCGAGGGACACGCGAGAGCACACGTCATGGAACTTCTCAGACGAGAAATCATATTCAGCCTACGGGC
>JAKUBP010000058.1:0-45053 GCA_030566955.1 [Candida] anutae | reverse complement strand
AGTCTCAGTAAGTGGAAGACCATCTGTGCCGGTGGTAGTGATCGTGGTAGTGTACGTCGTCGATCTGTCAATAGCCGTAGTAGTGGCCCAGTTTCCTGCCGAGTCAGTGCTAACAGCCACTACTCCAGTCTCAGTGAGCGGAAGACCATCTGTGCCGGTGGTAGTGATCGTGGTAGTGTACGTCGTCGATCTGTCAATGGCCGTAGTAGTGGCCCAGTTTCCTGCCGAGTCAGTGCTAACAGCCACTACTCCAGTCTCAGTGAGCGGAAGACCATCTGTGCCAGTGGTAGTGATCGTGGTAGTGAAAGTTTGTGACCGTGGAAGTAACAAAGTCGATGTTGTCCAAATTCCGTTAGAACCAGTCAAGACAGCAATAGAGTCACTGGCGGTAACTGTCGAGCCTGCGGCATCGGTTGTGAGAAATTGGGATACAGTAGTACTAGACAGGGGCTCGGTAGGGAAAACTGGGCTAGGTGGGCAAGATTTGCATGTCAGACGAAGAGGGTCCTTGGGAATAGGATGATTGGTACACAAACAATTGACGTTGGTGCAAATATTCAATGCATACGGTGGAAATGTGTACAATCCAACCCCAAGGTCGAATAAAACAGAGTATGATGCAGACGAAACGCTCAAAATTCCTGTAGTGGAATTAAAGCCGAAACTCGTAACAGGCGATGCCAAACATAAATATGTAGTTACACCGCCAGCAAGTCCATAACCTATAAGTCGCAAAGGCGTACTTTGAGCGGCTAGAATCTTGACTTGGTTATTCACGCTCGATAATATAACGATCGCAGAAGAGGTCACAATATGTGGCTGATCTATTACTAGATAGGCATAGTTCAGTGAAATGTAACATCCTGTCATCTGGGTACTTATTGTTATTACACCAGAAACCAAACACACCGTTCCTGTATTTTGCACGCCGTTTAATGCTTTAAAGGTACCCGTATTCGATCCACTTGGATCTAATAGAATGAATCCGGAATTGATAATCCGTGTCAGGTTAAAGGTTAGCGAGGTGCCTTTCAAATTTATTATTCCCGTGTTCGTGACAGTAGACCCTCCAAAATATAATGTCAGTGATTTCGAACTGATAAACTGCAAAGAGATTACACCGTCATTATTAATAGGACTATCGTTGTTAACATTGACGATATCTGCTCCTCCGTTATTGGTATGGGTCAGAAAGTAGGATGCATTAGTTCCGACAGTGAGGCCACCAACAATTTCCTGGCGTGCGTTATTGACCACAGACCAATACACACCTGGATTTATCACAACATCGCCGGATGGCATCACAAAGTTACCGTGCTGGTCTGTATTTGAAGATATCACCAATGCCTGAGCCAAGCAGGAAAATAGTAGCCAGAGGCTACTAGTCTGAAATCTCACCATTGACACAGGTTTTAGAGCTTGTTATCTGGAGTCTCCTATAATATCTTGTTATAGATTTATCGAGAGCGCTTTTTCACGATACGAGCTTGTACCGCAAGGACTTGATGAATAACTTTCTTGAACAAAATTCACTCTATCTCTGGGTTTCAGCAAGAAGGGCATGTTTTGTACTTCAAATTGCTTCACTGGTTGCTATTCGTAAATAAAATTCTCTCGAGCCGCGCATGTATTATTATCGCCATTTTCAACAGCCTGTAGAGGTTTCTATCCATTCACCCCAATAAGGTCTGCAATCATGACACTAATGACCATCGCAGAGCATTACTACCTCGATCATTTGCACTGTATCCCCAGTTGTCCAACTCCCCAGTAGTCTCCAAAAGAAGAGTAACCCTTTCCTACTATCCTGAGAGCGCGGGACTTACCAAATGCATTGCTTGCGTAACAGCAAGGGTGCTGATAAAATAAACGCTAGAAGCAAATCTCTTCAGTCACCCTCAACCTATCCCTCCATGCGCAGCATGAACTCAGGCGTGACTCCGGCTACAAAATTTATCTGCTCTATCATCCGCCTCATAGACCTGTACGCTGAAATCTCCTATACACAAACCCCATCTAATCCGGAACCTAATCATAATCGTTTCAGCTGTCAAATTGTTTCCCCTCAGTCCCACGAGTTTTGACAGCTTCGTTTCTCGGCATCGCTGTTCCACTGATATGTCGTTCATGCTTATTGGGTGCTCGGCTTTGGTATTGCCTACGGCGTATGGCTCAATTCAAAAAATATCTACATGCACCACGTATGCACGGCATGCGCAGTCGTGTCCGTGCGAAATTAACTACATTCCCTCTGCGCAATTCTGAAAGGAGCGTATCTCTTTATTGTGCGAAAAGGGTACCGTAAATACGTCGTACTTGTGTAGGTGCATGTTTTACTACGAGTGAGGTGCTGCAACTACGTCGTAATCGTGTTTGTCCTTTTTTTAATGTCTATTGTGATAATATGGGACAATCTTGCTCCTGTACCTTGAAATACGGTTAATGAGGTCGATTATGTCTGAACCTGGTTCAGGCTGTTTGCGCCATTTTCCGTCACGTCTCACTGTGCGTTCCCTGACTTTCGCCATCCCCGGTGTGTGGCTCAAGTTTTTGTTAATATTCTTTTGCGTTCATATTATTAGCCGACCATCTCGCCTGGTCAAAATTCATTCTCTCGTTGGTCAGTTAATTTTATAATACCTGGCGCCAAGTCATTCTTAGTGAGGTGAGCACATGTTGGCCAAGATGAAGGCGTGAATGGTGAAAAAAATTGTTGTGCTGCTGGCTACCTACACTAGTAACCTAAACAAATCGATACCCAACGTAAAAAAGACCTGGCATTCTACTCCGCAGGAGAAACAGGCCACTCACCGTTCTTTTCATGAAGAGTTTGAAAAAATAAACCGCGACAGGTTTGTCCGAGTGTGCATCACGTATTATTGTATTTGTGTTGTTTTGGGGGGGCCATGCTTGCCGTCATGTGGTGAAGTTTCGCTTGCATTACAAATAGTTTTGTAGTTGTCTTCTAAGGTATTAATAGTATACTAAGATGAAAGTGCTTAGACTGAAAGCCATTAGTTGGATGCATGACTTTTGATACATAGATGTATACATTGATGCATACTTTTACATGGATGAATTAGGTGGATACAGCTGGAGGCATCACGAATTTGTTGGTAAATGGCAGTTCATACCTAAAAAATGATACCGATCTGTTTCAAAGTCCTTTCTAAGCCAATTATGTTCAGATTAGTAAACTGCAACCAGTCGGCGCAAGTTTTTGCTTATCAAACTACTCCTACAGTGACAGTGGAAGCACCCCTCAAGTATACGTGTTATGTAATCATAAATTTTAATTACTGCGGTTTGGTTGTTTAGTAAATACCTGACATAAAACTCATACTCTGATACTTTTGGACGGGTATAAATCGAATTCAGGTCTGAAATTGTATATAAGTGGTATTTTTTGGTATATGACTATGGTATACAGTCATTTTTGTCTGAGACTGTGAAATTGTTGAAGAACTTTCGAGACTTGACAAACATTAAAGAATAATAAAATTTATTACTTTCAGGGCGGATAGGTTCAGATGGCGTAGGGATTCGTAACTTATTTTTCTCCAGACTCTTACAAGTATTAGTCAGTTATACTCTAGCAATATCCAAAAGTTCTAATAACCTAGAAAGAGCCAATAAAGCTCGACAGTCTCTTGACACAGCGTGTCAGAGACTATATCAATATCTACCGTCCAATGATAAAATCACCTGAATTGTGAGGAGTACAAGATCAGGGTTCCCAAGAGTAATAAGGGAAAATATTTAAACAGAAGAGACGAACTATAGTGCCTTGAGTTCAGGCACAAGCGCTGAGAAGTATAAGGAAACATGACTAAACCACCTACTATCCTGTGCCAAAATAACCAAAATTCACAAAACCTCTTGGTGGCCAAGCTGGCTAAGGCGCGAGACTGTAATGAGTTACTCAGAGTAATCTTGAGATCGGGTGTTCGACTCACCCCCAGGAGATTTTTTTTCGGTACACTTTTTTTTGGCTCATCGCTAAATTTAAAGGCATCGGGCCCATTGCACCTAATCATCACACCACCATGGCGCACCGCAATTCTATCAACAAGCCCAAGATCAAGATACATGCCACTAACCACGCAAAGGCGCTTGGACGCAAGCGTGCGGCGCGGGCTCGCCTGATTGTGAGCACAAAGTCCTCCACTTCGCGCTATGGCAGCGGTGCCACCGCACCCAAGCCCAGCGAGCTGACGCGGATAGCACTCTTTACTGGCGAAGCTCCTGCCAACATAGGATCGATAACCACCAACACATTGCTGAACAAGCGTGCGAAGAAGCTTGCTCGCAACCAGCGCTACATCTCACAGCGTCTGACTTCTTCTGGGGACGCTGACATAGCGATGGATGTGGAGGATGCTAACGTGCGCAAGCAGTCACAGATAGAGCTGGTGAAGCACGCTTTGTGGCTGGCTGTGGAGAACAAGGCGTCTTTCAAGGCTCTTGCTACTGCGGAAGGCACTACCATGGGCGTACAGGCCTTTTAGTTTCTCTAGCTTTCTCCAGCTTCTCAAGCCTTTTGCTGGGAAGCACATACTGTTTGGACTGAGCAACTTTAGTCGACACCTGTTGGACTGAACCCTTTGTTTGACTTATCGCCCTTGTTGGACTGAACACCCCTTTTGAAAGGACTTTCTGAACCTCAGTTTATGACTTCTTTAGTTTATGACTTCCTTAGTTCATGACTTTTTTACTGGCCACCAAGTTCTACTGACATCTTAGTTTACTCTGTTTATCGCATAAATCAATATTTAAAGACTAGAGCTCAAGATACCCCTCTTGGTCAAGCTGGCCTCGACGGCCGCATTCAAGTATGCCGACACCTCCGCAGGGTCAGATGCCTTGAACACCGACGTTCCCGCCACAATCACGTTCGCGCCAGCTGTCGCTGCCGCGTCAATCGTGTCCTTGCCTAGTCCGCCATCTACCTCAATGTTCAAGCTGGGAAACCGCGAGCGCAAGGCCTCCACCTTGGCCATCATCGCCGGCATAAACTTCTGGCCCCCAAATCCCGGCTCCACCGTCATCACGAGCGCCAAGTCCAACTCGGGAGCAATCTCGAACAAGGTCTCTACCGGCGTGTTGGGCTTGACCGCACACCCAACCTTCATGCCGTGCTCCCGGATCAACTTGATCACCTTGAGCGGCTCGTCAGTGGCCTCAATGTGGAAGGTGTACTGGTTCCCGCCCGCCTTCGCGATGTCCGCGATCCACCGTTCCGGCTCAGACACCATCATGTGACAGTCAAAGAAGACCGCATTGCCTGGAAACAGCCGCCGCAAGTCCGCAACAATCTGAGACCCAAACGAAATGTTGGGAACAAAGTGGCCGTCCATCACATCAATATGGAGCCACTTCGCATTGGTCGCGTCAACGACACGCCTCAGGTCCGCGCCCAAGTTCGCAAAGTCCGACGCCAAGATGGAAGGCGCAACAATCAGCTCAACCATGGTTGGCTATCAAGCAATGTCAAAATTCCCAATCCATATATACCCAATCACGTGACCAATACGTCGAGACTTACCTCCTACCCTCACCGAAGCTCACAGGCGAGGACCAACGAGCGACGAGCGACGAGCGACGACGGCAACGACGAAGTGACGACTAGCACGACGACGCGGCCGTTTTTGACGAGATGTTGGGGTAGTGTTTGAATTTTAGGGAGGTTAAATTCGCAGACAAAACTAAACTTGACTAACCATCATGGAGTCAGAGCGTCCGCCTGTACCGCCGCCGCCTCCGCCCGCCGCGGCGCCCGACGCCGACGGCGCGTCGCGCGGCGAGCGTCTCCTCGAGTGTGCGCGGCGAAATAACACGGAGTTGTTGTTGGACATCAAGGTGGAGCTTAAGAACGACAACCAGGCGCTTAGCGCCTTGATCAACGCCACTGCGGAGCCGATATCGCGGAACTCGGCGCTCCACATAGCGTGTCAGCTCGGGAACTGGGAGTTCATAGACATTGTGTTGGACATTGAGGGTGTGGAGATCGATCTGCGGAACCGGGAGGGCTACACGCCGTTGCACCTTGCTGTCAAGTACACTGCCAACGAGCCTGAGCACGGCTACTTTGTAGTGGATAATTTATTGGACGCGGGCTCGGACCCGCGGGTGCGGGACACGGACGGGTTGCGGCCGATTGACCACGTTGCGTCGGACAACACGCAGCTCCGGGAGTTGTTGGAGTCGGCGGAGTACGCGATTGCGATGGAGGCGACCGACGAGCAGCAGATGGAGGAGTTCACGCAGGAAGAGGACGGAGGGGAGATACTGGGCGAAGAGTAGGATGGGGAGAGAGGAGAGGAGAGGAGAGAGGAGAGGAGAGAGGAGTAGTACCAAGAGTAGTACCAAGAGTAGTACCAACAGTAGTACCAAGAGTAGTACCAAGAGTAGTGCAGTGTTTATGATTTAGATTGCAAACAGTATGGACATAAACATGGCATATTATGTCTATTATGATGTATTATAGAATGGTCGAGAGGTTCGACTTTAGGATGGAAATGATGGTCATGATGGCCATGACCTCCCTGAACTTCAGATGACCTACTTGAACTTCAGATGACCTCCCTGAACAAGAGATCTATGCTACAGTGTCATTCCCAAAATCGTCATCTGGAGTTGGAAACCATCCGCCCAACGTTTCGCGAGCCTTCTTCTTCAAAGCCTGGCGCTCACTCTGCAGCTTCTTGAATTTAACGTACAGAGTAGCCGACTGTTTCTGGACGAGACCGAGCTTGGCAAACATCCGCTGGTTGCACACAAAGCTCTCGCCGCCCGGCTTGGGCGGCTGGTTCTTTTTGTAGCATGCAAAGCGCACGCCGTTATTCAACACCTCCACCGTTTGGGTCGGCACCACGTATGCGAGCGACAGGTTAGAGGGCGCATACTCCGCCTTGTCGTTATTTGCGGGCTTGTGGAACGGGTACTCGTCCAGCTCGTACGTGAGAAACTGGAGCGGCCTTAGCGCCGGCTCGCTAGCGAGCACGCTGGAAAAGCGGCCGTGGAAACAGCGCTCAAAGTCTTGTGCCCGAAACTTGTCCAGGCGCACCACCAAGTAGTCCAAGTAGACGCCCAGCGGAAACAAGCTGCTGGTGATGCTGCTGGTGATGCCCACAAGCTGCTTGGCGCACAACTTGTCGGAGCACGACTTGCTGTGACTCATGACGCTGTCGGGCCGTCCAGGCTTGGTCCGCACCACGCCAACCTCGTCAAAAAAGTCTCGGCCGCGCCGCACAGCGTGGCCGCCGTCTCCCCGCTGCCGCTTGGTCCACGCCTCGCCGCCCTGGGCCACATACGACATCAGAGCGTCTCCGCACGGCGGCTCGCTAACGTAGAGGGCAAAGCGTACCCCCGGACGCACCGCAAAAGCGTTTCCTTGCTGCTGCACCACGCGGGACAGCGTCCCTTGGCCGAGGCGCTGGCACTCGTCCAACAACCACCAGTTGAACAAACGAAGCGAGAGCATCTCGGCGTGCATATCAATCACTATCCGACCGGCAGAGTACTCCCGCACGCGATCGGGCATCGCCTTGACTCCTGTAGCCACCAGAATAGGCAAAACCTCGTAGCTCAGATCTATAGCAGTATCCTTAGCAGTCTCATCCCCCACCCCCACCGCCTCCGCCTCCCCTTCCGCCGGCAATATCGCAACCAACCCCGCCAAAACCGTCCACTCCCGTACCCCGTTCGGTCGCACCGACGGCTTCCCCGACGTGCTCCTGAGCCCGTTGAAGGCGCCCACGACCGCGCTCGCCGTCCGGCCCGCAAGGTCCCTGAGCATCTACTGGAAAAAAGTTACCGTTTCTTGCGCAACAAGCCTCCAAGGATACCCGCGCCCACCGCCAAGATCCCCGTCGCGATCCCAATCCCAATCAAACCGTCGCGCGTGACGGTGTCGTCAATCGCCTCGTTCAACGCCTGCGCCTGTCCATTCTCCGGCTCGCTTGCCAAGAGCGTCGCCGCGTAGCGGCGCGCGTTGGTGTAGTCGCCCACCTTGTAGGAGCCCAACCCGAGGTAGTAGAGACACTCGCGCCGCATCGCCGGCACGTCGCGGTACAAGAGCTCCAAAATGTCTAGCGCCTGCTGCTGGTGGCGCGTGCTCGGCGACTTTAGCAACCCCCACGCAAAGTTGAACTGGCTCTGCGGCAGGGGGTCCGGCTGCTCGGACGCCACCTGGTTGCGGAGGACCTCTAACTCCTGTGGCAGGAGCGATTGCTTAAGCTCTTCCAAAACAGACATGTGCGAGAAGGAGTGGTTTATATAGAAATGTGTGTGTGTGTGTGTATGTGTGTGTGTGTGTGTATGTGTGTGTGTGTGTGGTAGGGGAAGAGTACTGCATATAGTAAAAAGAAGGGGCGAATGTCAGAGACTAAGAGAGAGACTAAGAGAGAGACTAAGAGAGAGAGTAGGAGGTGAGTTATAGTAGGAGAAGGAGAGTGTGAGAGTAGAAGAGAGTGAGACTAGAGTAGAGAAGGAGAAGGAGAGAAGGAGAGTTATAGTAGGAGAAGACAGAGAAGAGAAGAGAGTAAGAGAGAGGCAAGAGCTATGAGTCTATGTGACAGACTACTGCACTCTTGCCACTATGTGAATGTCACAGAGTGTGGCATATACTGCATATAGAAGAGTTTGGAGTAAAGTACTGGGTGGCAATGTACTGCATACAATATATGGGAGGTGGAGTTCATTGGGCATAGAGTGAGTGAGGGAAGTTGTAGAGAGAGTAGAACAGTAAGTCAGTAAGTCAGTAAGTCAGTAAGTCAGTAAGTCAGTAAGTCAGTAAGTCAGTAAGTATAACAGGACTCTAGACTACGGAAAGATGAGCGAGAGGAGAATAGTAGCAGAATGTACTGTAAATTAGAAACAAGGCGCGTACTGCATACAATAAACTCTAGTAAAGTACAGTTGTAGTTGTACGTTGAAGAGGTAGTAAAGAAAGCAGTGAACCCCATAGAAGTACAGTAGAGGAGTAGAGTAGGACAGCAGAGGAGTAGAGCAGGTGATGAGCCTCCATCTTGTCTCCGTCTTGTCTGGAGAGAGACATGATGATACTGCATATAACACAATTTAATCAATACGCATCACAGCGCTAGAGTAAAGTAGCAGGTACGGTACCGTAAGAGCTGAATGAGTAGGAGTAGTCGAGTAGAGTAGTAGGGTAGTAGTCGAGCAGGGTAGATCTTTGCCGCTGATTCCCAGAAGTCTCGGAGTGAAAGTCTCGGAGTGAAAGTTGTTGAAGAGCACTAAAGCGAAGCTGCTATACTTTTTCTAACCACAATGGCCTACGCGTTGCTTGACTTGGTGGCGGCGCAAACCAGCAGCGACAATGAGGTGCGAAGGGCCGCGGAGCTCGAGTTTGGACGGGTAGTTGCGGCTGATCCGTCGGCGGCGACGTACGCGTTGTTAACGCTCGCGTCCTCGAGCGACGCGCCCGAGGACGCGCGCCAGCTGTGTTTGCTTCACATCAAGCGGATAGTCCCGCGGTACTGGAGTCTTGGTTTCCAGTCGTTTATGGGCCCGCCGCTTGGCCAGGAGCTCAAAGGCGCGGTACGGCAGGCGTTGTTGCGCGTCGCGACCGGCAGCGACCGCCCCAAGTTGCGGGCTGGAGCAGCGTACGCGATTGTACAGATTGCGTCGGCAGACTACCCTGACGAGTGGCCAGACTTGCTTTCGGACCTTTACCTGGCGACGACGCGGTACGGAGACGAGTGTGCGATGCTCGGAGGGCTCGCGGTGTTGAACGACTTGTTTGACGAGTTGGTTACGGAAACCATGTTTTGGGAGGGCGGCGTCGGCAGCACGGTCGCAGAGCACATACTACAGCTCTTGGACCGGCCAGAGACGTCGTTTGCGGTGCGGACTGCGGCGATAAAGCTCTACCTCAGCGTGGTGCACTCTCTCCAGAGCCCTGAGGCGTTTTCCACAGTGCAGCGCAAGACACAGGTTGCACAGCACGTTGCTCGGAGCGTGGGGATGTTTGCCAGTATCTTGAGCAAGGGTTTTACAGACATTTCAAACAAGGAGTTTACACTGAACAAGGGGTTTTCCGCAGGTTTTGACGCGGGAGAATGGGAGTACCGGTCGTTTGTGTACAAGGCGCTCGCAGACCTCCTCGCGGGCTTTTGCACGATCTCGCCCGCTCTCAAGAGGGAGGTGTTGCACCATGCGTTGGCCGACTTGGCCCAGTTGTCTGGCGCTTACGAAAAGGTGGCGGTAAATGGTTCAGGAAACGCTTTTGAGTCCCACAGTTTATCGCTGGAGCCCGACGCGTTGCTGAACTTGATTAGCGAGCTTTTACAGTGCTTGCTCATGGCACAGCACAGTGCGAGCATCGAGTCGGTGATGCATATTGGTCGTTTTTCGGAGGACTTGGTCAATGTGTCGCTTCTCACAGCAAAGTCGTTGGAGGACTATGAGGATATTAATATTTTTGTATCGGAGATTACCGGCTTGTCGGCGGGAAGCGCGGTGCGGGAGGCCGTGTTTGAGCTTGTGCTGGAGATGAACGCCAACGATGCCCAGAAATTATACCTCACGGTTGTGTCCAGCGCTTGCCCAAGCTGGATGCACACGGAGGCAAAATTATTTATCTTAGAAGCCTTGTTCTCAAACGAGGACGCCAAGTACCAGTGCAACCCCGCAGAGTTGTACAAGGGCTTTTCTTCCTACATGGAGAATGAGAGCCATATGGTGGCTGCCCGGTACTTGCTCATGTTGCCAAAGTTTCTTGAAAAGTTTAGTGAGACTGCATTCTTCAAGTCGCACGTTGGAGAGGCATTTATGGGCATGGTTGCTTTTGCTGGCCAAAATCTGTCTTTAGACTCTTTTGTTTTCGTAAAGGCTGCCGCACTCGTTTCTTGTGCACTGTACAAGAATTTGTGTGATCTTCCAAAGTACTTGGACAGCGCTAGAGCCCACCAGATTCGCGTGTTGTTGCTCAAGACGGCATTTTCTTTGATTGAAGAGAGTGAAGACGATGGATTACCGCCATTGTTGGAAGCTATCACTGTTGCTACAGAGATTGATCCACAGTCAGCCGCGTCGGTTGAAGTGAGTGACGGCGTGAGCGTTATAGACTTGATCTTTAGAATTTCGTTCAAGGATACTGCAAATGTGCAGTTGGCATCTGACGCGGTTGAAAGTTTGTCCACCTTGTTGGAGCACATTTCTCCGCTGGACTATTTGGAAAACTGCGAGAGATCATTACCATTTATTTTCAAAATTCTTGAGGGCAGTGTTGGCCAGTCAGAAGTGAACTATACCCCTGATTTGTATCTCGCATTGGAATTGTTATGCATAATAGTGTCTTCTTCTCCTGAGACTGAAGATGGCTTCCTGTCGCTGATCTTTGCATACATCTTCCCGTTGTTATACAAGTTGATTGTAAAAACGACAGATCATCAAATCTTGCAGAGCAGTGGCGAAGTATTTGAAAGTTTGCTTAAGAAAGCACCCAAGCGCTTTATTGAGCACACCGACCATGTAACAGGAGAGACAGGTGTAAACTCCCTTGTGGAACTCGCATCAAAGTTTTTATCTCCACAATTGTCCGATCTTGCCGCTTCAAACTGCGGTTTAATCGTGCTGACAATTTTAGAAAACTTCCAGCAGTACTTTTCAAGCGACTTTTTGTCACAAATTGTGGAGGCAACCGTAAAGCGACTCATTATCGCGGAAGGAACCATCACAATCCAAAATCTCATTACCGTGTTTTGCAAGTTGGTACTCAACTCACCTGGCGAAGCCATTGAATTTTTGGCCAATAGCATTTCCGTACAAGACCCTAGAACAGGAGCGACCAAGAGTGGCCTTGAGATTCTCTTGCCGATTTGGTTCGAATCGTATGAGGTTACGCGCGGTTACGAATTGATTGCTCAAAACACACTCGCATTGTGCAAGATTTTCTCCCTAAATGACGACAGAGTCAAAGCAGTTATTGTTAACGGTGAAATAATCCCTTATGACGGGGACTTGATACGCACCCGGTCCATGGCCAAAACTGTGCCCGATAAGTATACCCAAATTTCGGCACCGCATAAGATTCTTGAACTTCTCATTAGCGAGATTGTCTTCCAGACTCAGCAGCCAAATGAAAAAGATTACAATTTACCTAAACAGAGCGCGGACGGAGACGACGATGGTGACTGGGAAGACATGGACGATATCGGCGTTCCTACGTTTGATAAGTTGCAATCGTATGTCGACTCTGACTCGGAGGATGAGGGCGAGGAAAACTCGGGAGACGACACGATCCAAATTATTATACGCCAGTTCTTCAAAGAATGCGCTACAAAAAATTTGGGAGACTTCAACAAGCTCTATGAGCTTTTGGACGACGAGAAGAAGCGTGTCGTTGCCGAAGGAGCAATATTTAAGTAGATGTTGGTAGTCTCCAACGAATCACGTGACATTATATCTAAAAATTGTAGAGGCGATGACCGAAGGACACTGGTGCATGTCATACTGGTGGACACTGCTGACTAGACAACTTAAGCATAGGCGACTAGCGAGACACACATACAAAAGAGCGATGGGCTTTAATACGCGGGTTCTAACTGTGCGTCCTGAGAGCATCAAGTTTGGTCAGGGCTCTGGCGATGAGCTTCCGGTCATTAGTGATGGCGAGACCCGAGAGAATATGGAGATTGCTGCACGTGAGATCCGGGAAACGACTAACGCGATAGGCTTCCCCACCGAGACGGTGTATGGTCTCGGCGGCCTGGCCACTAGCGACGCCTCAGTGCGACTGATTTACAGCGCAAAGAACCGACCTTCGGACAATCCGCTCATTGTACACGTTTCGCTGTTAGAGCAATTGCGTCGCAAGCTCTTACCAGACGACTACAAGATTCCTGCGGTGTACCAGAGCGTTATAGATGCCTTTTGGCCTGGCCCGCTCACTATTCTCTTGCCGGTTTTTCCTGATTCGCCATTATCCAAGTTAGTTACTGCTGCGCAGCCAACGTTTGCTGTGAGGATACCTGCACACCCTGTTGCGCGCGCCCTCATAGCTCTCAGCGACTGCCCACTTGCGGCCCCGTCTGCCAATGCGCTGACGAAACCGTCGCCAACCTTGGCGTCACACGTTTTGCACGACTTGGACGGCAAGATACCGCTCATACTTGATGGAGGTGCTTGCGCTGTGGGCGTCGAGTCCACGGTAGTTGATGCTCTCGGACCAGTCCCGGTACTTTTGCGCCCTGGCGGCGTATCCGCCGAGCAGCTCCGCGCCGCTGGTGGAGCTGAATGGGCCGACCTCGTATTTGCGGCGGCGACGGCAAAAGAATCGGAGGCTGTACGCACCCCGGGAATGAAGTACAAGCACTACTCGCCCAATGCAAAGGTGGTACTCTTTACAAATTGTGGCGATGGTCGCCGCTCTGTCGCGCAGTACCTCTCAGAGATTGACCTCTCTGCTACACGTACCGCCTTGCTTCGCACTTCACACTTTGCGCCCGCATCAGAGATCAATGCCGACTTGGAGTGGGACCGCGAGTTGGGTAAAACCGGCCCAGAAGTATCCCGAGCGCTTTTTAGAACCCTTCGTGAGATGGACGCCTTGGGTGCAGACTTGATTCTAGTTGAAGGAGTTCCACCTGTGGACGAAGGATTAGCGGTGATGAACCGCTTGAACAAGGCTGCACAGGCTGTGGTAGACGGTTCAGAGTAGCTTAGGTGGTGGAGCAAGAGGAGTAACTAGAGGAGCAACTAGAGGAGCAGGATCACCTGCGATGCGGTGAATGATAGAGCAATTTGAAAACCAAAGCAAGAAAATGAGCATCAGACTAGGACAAAGACAAACACCATGACCATTATCATGACAATAATCACTATAAGGATGACGAGTAAAGCAATCACTAGCAAGGGTTATCAAGAGTCACGACGCATCTCGGCTGGTAGCCCATAAATTTATAGATTACATAAGCAGTTCCTGCATATCAAACTTTTTCGACGCAATACTTATTTCAGCTGAGACACGACAACGAACACGTCTGCTGTCGCCAACTGAAGCACCCGCGAACAACAGCTAGCGGACACACGAAGCGGAGGACTTGCTTTAGCGTGACCAAGGTCTGAGTTCGAGCTACTAGCTGTGCCTGTGAGACTCTTTTGTGTTGGAGCCTCGCTAACTGAGAGCACTAAATACAAAGCCGCGCTGGTTCGGAGTTTGAACGCCTGATCTGAGAGTATAGGACGATGAGTGAGAACCCATACGAGATGCAGAACTTGAATATGGCCGCCTCCGGGCGCGCCAACCTGCCGTCAGCGCAGTATTCGCAAATGTCGGCTGAGGAGACGGTTGCGCAATTTCAGACGAGCACTACCACCGGGCTTTGCAATCCCCAAGATATTACACACCGCCGTGCGTTGCACGGTTCTAACGAACTTTCCGGGGACGAGGAGGAATCATTATTTATGCGCTTTGTATCCAGTTTCTACAGTGATCCGTTGATCTTGCTATTGATTGGGTCAGCTGTGATCAGTTTCTGGATGGGAAACACTGACGATGCGGTGTCCATTACATTGGCGATCACGATTGTGGTGTCAGTGGGATTTGTGCAGGAATATCGCTCAGAGAAGCTGTTGGAGGCGTTGAACAAGTTAGTTCCCGCCGAGTCGCACTTGATGCGTAACGGCGTGGTGCTGACTGTGTTGGCGTCAACACTAGTACCCGGGGATCTTGTTATTTTCAGCCAAGGTGACCGTATTCCTGCGGATGTGCGGTTAACGGAGGCTGTGCACTTGTCGATTGACGAGAGCAATTTGACTGGAGAAAATGCGCCCGTGCGCAAAACCAGCGCAAAGTTGGAATATTCAGGGGTTCCGCCCATTCTGCAAAGAAATTCGATTGCGTTTATGGGCACCTTGGTCCGTGATGGACACGGCAAGGGTGTTGTTATTGCGATTGGCCACAAGACTGAGTTTGGTACCGTCTTTGAGATGATGAGCGAGATTGAGAAGCCCAAGACACCTTTGCAGTTGGCGATGGACAAGTTGGGCAAGGAGCTTTCAATTTTCAGCTTTGGTGTGATTGGTATTATTTGTCTTATTGGCGTTATACAGGGCCGCGGATGGTTGGATATGTTTCAGATTTCTGTATCGCTTGCGGTAGCAGCGATCCCTGAAGGATTACCGATTATTGTTACTGTCACACTAGCCCTTGGGGTTTTGCGCATGGCACGTCATAAGGCCATTGTGAGACGTTTGCCTAGTGTAGAGACATTGGGAAGTGTTAATGTGATTTGCTCCGACAAGACTGGTACCTTGACTCAGAACCACATGACGGTCACCAAGTTGTGGGTTGCAGACTTTGCTGGCAACTTTAACAGCCCGTTTTTGTATGTTGAAAAGGTTGGCGACTCCAAGTTGCACGAACAAACAACCGACAATATGTTGCGTTTATTGGAAACTGGCAATATATGCAACAACTCCCGCTACTCCAGCGAGAAGGAGAAGCACGTTGGCAACCCCACGGACATTGCCATTCTCGAGTGCTTGCCTCACTTTGGGTTGGATGATGTGCGTGGAACGAAGCTGCGTCTGTACGAGCTCCCATTTTCGTCGCACAGAAAATACATGGCTGTATGTACGCACACTGGCGACAGAGATAAAGCGGAAACACATGCTAAAGGTGCTACCGAGCGCATCCTCGAGCGCTGTAACCGTTATTATGACGCCAGTGGCGAGATAAAACCGCTCACCGACGATGTCAAAAACAACATTATAGAAAAAACGCATTTGTTGGCGAGCGAAGGATTGCGAGTATTGGGCTTTGCCAGAAACAGCAAGAAGCTCGAGCCCGTCAACGAGGACCTGGAGCAGGAGCCCACTGAATTGATTTTTTGCGGAATGATTGGAATGAAGGATCCACCCCGTCCCAACGTGAGCCTGTCAATTGCATTATTAATGAAGGGTGGAGTACACGTGATTATGATTACTGGCGATGCACCGAGCACCGCTGTCAGTATCGCGAAGCAAATTGGAATGCCAATCTTTGGAGAGGGCTCTGTAATTACTGGCGACCAGATTGACAAGTTGTCGGAGGAGCAGTTATCGAATGTCATTCACGACGTATCGGTTTTTGCACGCACCACGCCAGAACACAAGGTGGCTATTGTCAAGGCGTTTCAGCGCCGCGGCGATGTCGTGGCCATGACGGGAGACGGTGTCAATGACGCACCCGCCTTGAAGTTGGCAGACATTGGTATCGCCATGGGAAAGAACGGAACGGATGTCGCAAAGGAGGCTGCAGACATGGTGCTTACCGACGACGACTTTAGCACAATCTTGAATGCGATCAAGGAGGGCAAGGGCATCTTTTACAATATCCAAAATTTTGTCACTTTTCAATTGTCCACCTCCATCGCGGCCTTGACGTTGGTTGCGCTCGCCACCTTGTTTGGCTTGCCCAACCCCTTGAACGCAATGCAGATTTTGTGGATAAACATCTTGATGGACGGCCCTCCCGCCCAGTCCTTGGGCGTTGAGCCCGTGGACGAGGAGGTTATGCGCAAGCCGCCGAGAAGCCGCACCGACAAGATCTTGAACATGAAGATTATCCAGCGCGTATTGCAGTCGGCAGCGGTCATCATCGTCGGCACGTTGTACATCTTCATCAAGGAGGGCGCCGACGAGGTTGTCACCGCGCGCGACACCACCATGACCTTTACGTGCTTTGTCTTGTTTGACATGTTCAACGCATTGGCCTGCCGCCACTACACAAAGTCCATCTTCAAGATTGGCCTCACCAACCAGATGTTCAACCTCGCGGTAGCAGGCTCCTTGATTGGCCAGTTGTGCGCCATCTATGTTCCGTTTTTCCAGTCCATCTTTCAGACGGAAGCACTCTACTTTAGCGACTTGGTCCACTTGGTCCTCATCAGCTCCACCGTCCTCATCGTCGACGAGGGACGCAAGTACTGGCAGGCGAAGAATGCGCCTTTCCACAAAAGCGGCAGCTTTACGGTCTAGGAGCACAAGTTTTATAGACGTAAAAATGTAAATTGGCGGGCCCCATCACCTTGCTGCTACATGGCACGACCGTTTACATATCTCCCATGGTATTCAAGTTCACGATAGACGACGTTCTCAACCGGTACGTGCCGCCCAACCGCCTTGATCGGCTCCCGCCGGCGGTGGGCCGCTTCCTCGGGGCACACCGGCCCCGTCCAGTTGCCGACTACTGGCTCTGGTTGGAGATCTTGGTGTCGTCATTTTTGGGGATCCTCCTCTTGACGGGCCTCTTCCAGAGCCACACTGTGTTCAGCGACCATGGCGATACCGGTATCTTTGCCAGTTACGGCGCCACCGCCATTCTCTGCTTCAATGCTTCGCAAGTGCCGTTGGCACAGCCGCGCAATGTTTTGGTCGGCCATGTTGGGGGCGCCATTATAGCGGTGTGCCTCCAGAAGCTCTTCCTGCTCAGCGAGGGCGGCCGGGAGCACTACTGGATCGGCGGCTCGCTCAGCGTGGGCGTCGCGTCGGTGTTTATGTCCATCTTCAATTGCGTGCATCCTCCCGCGGGAGCGTCGGCCTTGCTTCCGTTTATAGACGAAGGGGTGCGGAACATGAGCTGGTGGTACATACCGGCGCAGATTGTGTCGCTGGTGTTGATGATTTGTGTAGCGATGATAACGGGCAACATATTCCGGAGCTACCCCGTGTACTGGTGGACGCCTGAAAAGACTGGCAAGGCGGTAGACGACACAGAGAAGCTACTGCCGGCGGACAGGGTGAATCTCCAGACGGTATCGCTCTCGACGGACGATTCCGAGCCGGTAGTCAAGATCCTGGGTAAACGGGTCGAGGCGCCGGCCGAGCTCGACTTGACAGAGTTTGAAATCGAGATGCTAGACATTATACAAAACAAACTCAAGAGGTTGGGTAGTTAGGTAGAGAAGGGTGGCCGGAAGGGCCTGGAGGGGTGGACCAACGACTCCTTCCGTCAGACTACATGTATATCTATTAAGGCTATGTTGAGGGCCCGAATACATGTACTAATAATGATATCATGCCAGCCCTCAACTTGTGTACTAATAATGATATCATGCCAGCCCTCAACTTGTGTACTAATAATGATATCATGCCAGCCCTCAACTTGTGTACTAATAATGCTTGATATCGTCGAGGTAGACGGCCCCCTCAAACTGGCTCTCCAACTTATCGTAGATGGCGTTTGCAACCTGTGTCGTTGACACTGGCGGCCGCACCAAACTATTGACGAGCCCTAGACTGTCGCCCAAAACCTTTTGCTTGACGGTGTAGCTAGTCTTTAGGAACGCAGCCAAGGCGTCACGCGCATTGGGCGCTCCAGCATGCTCTTCAAACATAAAGCCGGGCCGCATCGCTATTGTGCGGAGAGCAGGCATCTTGGCCAACTCGGACTCTGCGTCGCGCTTGGTATCAATGTATCCGCGCAGAGTCACCGGGATGTGCTGGTCAGCACTAATGTAGACAAACGCTGGGCGGGATCCATCACCCTCCAGGGTGTTGGCCTTCTCGGCAAGGGTTTTGGCTATAATCAACGCGGAGTCGCGCTGGATCGCGCGGTACGTGTTGAACTCGTTGCGCTGCATCGGGTTGGCCCCCTTGAAGGTCCGGGCGAGCTCGCACGCCTGGCTCACGGCGTCGCCTTCGCCCAGGAGCGCCTTCTTGTACGCGGGGTTCTCAAAGAGGAGACCCACAGAGTGAACGACCGCGGTACACTGCGATATCTTGTCCGCGTAGCTCAGCGGATCGAACATGTTGGCCTTCTCCCACCTCACCCTCTGTGCCCACTCGTGGTGGCGCACCTGCTCGGGCGGCTCGCCCAGCCGCGACATCGCCACCACGGTGTAGCCCAACAGCACGCCCCTCTCGCAGATCTTGCGGCCCAAGAAGCCCGTGCCTCCAAACACAGCAATTGACCTCGCCGCTGACATGTCCGTATCGCTCTTTTTTGTGGAGTAGTGAGAATGTATTTGTAGCTTTTGATTGTGACTTGCTTGCTTGGTGATGGGTGAACACCAGGGGATTAAGAAGAAGAAGAAGAAGAAGAAGAAGAAGGAAGAAGATAGTAGTAGAGATCAGTAAAGTGAAGAGATCAGTAAAGTGAAGAGATCAGTAAAGTGAAGAGATCAGTAAAGTGAAGAGATCAGTAAAGTGAAGAGATCAGTAAAGTGAAGAGATCAGTAAAGTGAAGAGATCAGTAGAGATCAACCAGTAGAGACCAGTAGAGAGAAAGAGGAAGAAAGAGAGAGAAAGAGAGAGAAAGAGAGAAAGAGAGAGAGAAAGTGAGAGATCATTAGAGATCATTAGAGAGAAGACAAGAGAGACATCTCCTACATGATACCAATTAACATACTTCATTATTAACATATCTCAATGACTATACTACTGACCAAACTGTTTTCTAAACATGACAAACTCCTCATCCTCAACCTCCTCCATTGACGGTTTCCTGCGTAATGGCGAGGGGGCGGGCGAGCTGGACGGCGAGGCGTCGGGCGTCAATGCGGAGAGCACCGATTCTGTTTCTGACTCGGTTTCAGGCTCCAGGTGCTGCTCCAGGTGCTGCTCTTGGGCTTGCACGCCTCCAAAGATGGACATCAAGAGACCTTGCAATGCTTCCTGGTCAATAGATGCAGGCACCTGTTTTGATGCTTCTTGCTGTCTCCTCTCGCGCACAGCTTGGGTGCGGCGAGCACGCTCCTTGGCGACGGCATTCTTGTGAGCCTCCAGCCTCGCTTCTTGCTCTTCTCTAGCCTTTCTCTCTCTGGCCTTTCTTTCTTTGGCCTTTCTCTCTTCACTGGCCTTTCTCTCTTGTTCTCTCTCTTGTTCTCTCTCTTGTTCTCTAACACGTTCTTGTTCTCTAACGCGTTCTCTCTCTTGTTCTCTAACACGTTCTTCTCTAACACGTTCTTGTTCTCTAGCCTGCTCTCTAGCCTGCTCTCTAGCCTTCTCTCTAGCTTCAGCTCTAGCCTGCTCTCTAGCCTGCTCTCTAGCCTGCTCTCTAGCCTCCGCCTTAGCCTCCGCCTTGGCCTCAGACTGTCTCGAGTTCTTGGCCGCCTCAGCGATTGCAGCAATCACTGCAAATGCATGCATCGCAGACTGCTGAGCATGCAACTGTCTCTGCTCCTGAGCGTTTCTCGCTTCTCTCACTCTAGACTCTCTCTCTTCGCGTCTAGCAGCTTCTCTCTCCTCGCGTCTAGCCACCTCGCGTCTAGCCACCTCGCGCTTGGCTTCACGCTTGGCCTCTTCCTTCTCTCTGGCTTCTCTAGCCTCCTTCTCTCTGGCTTCTCTAGCCTCCTTCTCTCTGGCTTCTCTAGCCTCCTTCTCTCTGGCTTCTCTAGCCTCCTTCTCTCTGGTTTCTCTCGCCTTCTCTCTGGCTTCTCTCTCCTTCTCCCTCTCTCCCCCACAAATCATTCCCTGTGGAGCCCCCAAGAGCTGGAGCACACGTGCAACATCAATGTTGGCCACCTGAACCTGGGGCCGCGCCTTAGGGATGTCAATCACCAACGTGTTGTCTTGCAGACGCCACATGTCAATGCGTTCCAAGTCAACCTGGCCGTCAGCAAACTCCACCAGCGTGCGAAACCGGTCCGCAGCCAGCTCAATGACGATACTGATACCGCCCTGTCTGCGTACACGCACAGCACGCACTTCGTAGTCGTGGTAGCTGCCCGCGGGCTTGTGGATCTGCACCTGGAAACGGTCGTCCGTCTCCACGCGCCGAACCACGCGTGGAGCGGGAAGCTGCGTCATCTGCGCAATAAGGGTATCGAGATTGTTGTATGGACGGTATGAAAACATGGATGCTTGATGCTACAATCTACTGGCATTCCGTTGTTTTATACACGGCCTGGAGAGTCGCCACTGTTTCAGCGCCACCCGTCGCCACCAGAACGCACCAGTCGCCACCAGAAGGTTCCACCAGGGCGCCGTCTAGAAGGTTCCACCAGAGCAGCTGGCCGTGGAAGGTGACAGAAGGACAGGCGTTGGCGAAACGCGTGGAAGCTCGGCTGCAAAATTTGGAACCTTCCAGAATGCTGACAAATTGCTGACAAACAAGTGGCGTAGTGTGCAGGAGGGTAGAGCAGGGTAGGGAGTAGGGAGTAGGCGTAAGGAGTAGGCGTAAGGAGTAGGGGTAGCGAGGAGTAGGGGTAGCGAGGAGTAGTACGGGTAGTACGGTTAGTACGGGTGGAGTAGCGTATTGAGGAGTAGTAAGGAGTACAGTGACGTAGGTGGGAGTACAGAGGCGTAATGTAAGTGACGATAAACTGAACTCTGGTTTCTGGCATGATTACGCTTAAATCAGTCATTCATTTATTATCATTATAGGTCATTAAGCTATATAGTGGTAACGTTTAGAGAAGCGTAGTGCGATGAACAGGGCCAGACCAGCTGGACTCACAGTCTATCAGCATGCGGATAAGTATCCCTTACCAGAAAATAGCCCATTCTGGCGCTTAAGGCCCTTTGTAGTTTGATCTAGCCTATTCTACCCTCTGCGGTAACAGAATGACAACTCAAGGGGGGTAGTCAGGAAGGACCCTGCATGGAACTAGCCTTATCCGCAACGAGAGTCAACTAGGGTAGGTCCCAGCATGACCAGGCTCCGGTCTTGCAGCGCAGCTTCGCGTGCGGCGCGAGCCCGCTCCGTGCGCTTGGCAATCTTGCGTGCCTGCTTTCTCTTTTTGCGCTTATCCACTATCCACACCACCGCAATTGCAAACAAGTATGCAACCATCAATCAGGCAAGGATACGCGAAACAAGCCAATTCAGTTCAAAACAAACACAAGCCTACAAAGGATGTACCACAGGTTAGGCAGTCAGACACAGGGTGAGCAGACAAAAGGAAAACAGACAGGAAGCGAGGCCGGGTCCGCCAAGAGTACAGACAGAATGACAGATAGGTACCACACAGGCGTCAAACTTTAAGCTAGATTGGTGGGTGACCGCCTCAGATGACAGGTCGTCTAGCTGGGTCCGGGCTGTGTCTAGCTGGGTCCGAGCTGGGTCTAGCTGGGTTCTAGCTGTGTCTAGCTGGGTCCGGGCTGTGTCTAGCTGGGTCCGGGCTGTGTCTAGCTGGGTCCGAGCTGTGTCTAGCTGGGTTCTAGCTGTGTCTAGCTGTATCAGGCTGTATCGTCTAGCAGGGTTCGGGCAGGGTTCTAGCTGGATCGTCAAACTAGACGCCTAGCGGGAACTGGGCGGGCCGCAAGAAACTCGACGGAAAGTGTAGCAGACGCGCTCCACTCAAAGGAATCAGAGCAGTATGGGGAACTATCCGCGCGAGAGTATTGGGCGTGGGACAAGGGCTTTGTGTGTTTGGAGCCCGGGGCAATGCTGCTGCTGCTTTCTAGACGGAGACTATGTGGAGATATTCTTTTTTAACTCCAAAACACAAAGGGGTTTTTTACACCTTTCAACTTTAAAATGCAATTAAGCAACATGTAACTTTAAAATGTAAATGTCGCGTTGTTTTTGTTTCAGAGAGGCGCAGGCGTTTTTATCGAGAAAATTTGCGTAACCACGGGCGCTAACGATGAGTGGCGAGCCCAAGGACGAGGCAGTAATGGAGGAGCCAGTTGACGAGAAGCGGCCAGTGCCCGTGAGCGCGAGCCCCGAGGTGCGGCGCCTGCGGACGCGGCCTTTGCTTATCGCTCTTTTTGTCTGTGTGATGTACTATGCATTTTGGTTTACGTGCCAGTCGCCAGTCGCTGGCAACTCTAGCATAGCTAGCGAGGAAGTTACAGCTGCGGACGCCGCGGCCGTGGATTTGTCTGCGGCCGCCGACACGCTTGCGAGTGTGGAGAAGCTCGTGGGGGTTGAAAAGATTCGTGAATGGTGGAGGTGTGACGACATGCAGTCTGTCCAGCTTCAGAAGCGGGCGGACGGCAACTCCACGTCGAGCGCGCCCAGTCTGTTGCCGCCAACCAGTACTCCTACTCAGGCCAACTCGGAGACGCTGTCTCTGTCTTTTTCATCCATAGAGACGCCGACACTGCTGTCGCTGTCGCTGCTGTCGCTGAGCGCAACCTCGAGCTCGGAAACGAGCTCTAGCACGACACATTCGAGTTCCAGCTCGAGCTCGAGCTCGAGCTCGAGCCTGAGCTCTAGCCTGTCACCCACCTCTCCCCTGAGTCTGCTGGCGGCGCCGCTGAGCTCATCGATAGAGTCACTGCTGACTGAGCCGCCGCTGAGCCTGCTGCTGCAGCCTCCCACCACCTCTGCACCATCCACCGCGTCACATCTGGTGACCACCTTCTCGTCGGTTGCAAACGGCCGCACGGTAATTGTCACGTCTACGCTGGTTGTGCCTTCTCAGGCCACGGGAACCGCGCAGAACCGCAGCACTGATGCGGGCGGGCTCTCGCAGACAAATAAGATTGTGGTTGGTGTGGTTGTGGGTGTTGGTGGAGCGATCCTCCTTGGTCTTTTGGGAGTTTTGTTTTACTTGAAGCGTCGCTCGCGCTCGCAGTATCCCAATAGCGGCTGGACCTTTTGGCGCAAGAATGAAAAGGCTGGCGGTGAAGACTTTTTGAGTGGGGAGTTGGGAGTACGCGATAGAAACATCAACCAGGGCAGCAACTTTTAGTTGCTTTACGAGCAAACGATACAAGGGCAGACAAAACTGCAGTAAGGAAACAGGAGGTTACGGTGATTTATAGCACACAAGTTTTACACGGCGAGAAGGGGAAGAAGGGTGGTAAACTTGCTATTGAAGCCGCCATTTTTATAGATCAAATACCTTTATTTATTAACTGTGAATATTCTGTATACCGAAGGGTCATTTTGACATTGGCGAGTCGCTACTGAGTAAGCGACGTATAGAATAAAATGGATAGTGTCAGAAAAGACCCAGCCACACAAAGGCCACAGAGCGTTTAAGCAGCAAAAGAATGGAAAGAAATAGACGAAGAGAGAAAGGTAGGGGAGACAAGAGGCACAGTAAGGAGACAAGAGGCAAAGCAAAAGGGTTTGGAGCCAGAGTCAATGGTAGCGGGGAGGAGACGCTGAGTGGAAATAGAAATAAAGCAAGAAACGTGGCTTAGGGACCAAGAAAACTGGCCAAGATGTCCGAGCCAAGACGACTAGCCAAGACGACTAGCCAGGGATGACCAGGGCTTGCCAGGGCTCGCCAGGGCTTGCCGTGACAGGTCTGGCTGTGAGCCCGGAACAACATTAAGTCACGGCGATTGGTGGTTCGGCAAATACCGGAAGAGCAAATGGCCTTTGCCGTTAACGATTGATCACGGAAAAAACCGGAAGATTGTCGGATGCAGCGAGGTTTACATCGCTGCAAAGAAAAAGGTGTAGGCAAGCTTTGGTGATGTTGGCAATGGTTTGCAAAGATTGATCGGAATCACAGGATCGGAATAACCAACAGGTTTCTGACGCAAGGCAAGCAGTGACCAAGATGGTCTTGCTCAAAATGCTCATGGCTATTGTAGTGGAAACAGTCGCGCTGGTCAAAACAGTCCCGCGGTTTTAGCCCAATGCGGCGCCAGGCACCCCCTTCCCAAAACGGCAAATTTCAACCCGCTCTAAGCCTGCAGGTTGTTCTGTTGCAGGTAGCGCATGGGATGAGGGCGTATAGGGGGGAGGCGGATAGGGGAGAGGGAGAGGGAGGGAGAGGGAGAGGGAGGGAGAGGGAGAGGGAGAGAGAGGGAGAGGGAGAGAGAGGGAGGTGTTGGTGAGGAAAGCATTGAGGAAGTTGACAAGGTTGACGAGGCTGACGGTAGGAGGATAGTTTCACGTGTCCGCCTCCCAACCTAAACGCTGATTGCGAACTAAGACTGCATGTGGCACGCATCTGTCTTACCTAGCTGTCTCGTACCGTGATCCCATCGCCTGGCACTTGAGGCAACTTCCCCTGACTCGCTCTCTGTTTCACAATCGTTCCAGTTCCGTCAAATGGGGCGCTACGAGAAACTGTCCAAAAATCTGTAGCGACCGACTATCAACCTGTAACGATCGACTAGCACCTGCAACGACCTAGCACCTGCAACGACCTAGCACCTGCTTCGACCGACTAGCAACCTACTTTGACCTGAAACAACTGGCAACCTGAAACTACTTGAACCTGAAACTACGGTAACCAAACGACCCACTAGCAATCACACTAGCAATCACACTAGCAACCACACTAGCAATCACACTAGCAACCACACTAGCAATCACACTAGCAACCTGCCACGACGCTAATCTCCTTCCATACAACCGCTCGCCCGCTCGTCGCCCCACACCTAATTTCCTCTTCAGTTAGGCGCTAGCACAGCCGAATCTAAACTGGACCTGCACCAGCATCGGAGAATCCCCACCGCAATTCGTTCGCCGTGCATGCACCGTTACTTCCACCGTTTCAAGATCCAAATCGTCCCGCTCCTCAAATACTCATTCTCGCTTCCTATAGTCCATAGTCTATGCCCCATGGCCCTCATGGCGCCTTGCTCCCCACCGTCCACCACTACGTCACCTCTACTTTACCCCGTCCAAGTCCCCGCCGTGACCGCTGAGTCGCAGCCGCATGCGTCGAGTTTCCCCACACCCGCGGGCCTATCAGCTAGTGTGCGTCTGGCCCCACCCGGGTACTTCTGACGCAGCCTATTATTATTAGCCAGGAAAAACTAGCGGGGATGGCCGTCAGCCAGCCCTACCGCGTCTCCGCAGACCTACACACCCGCCGCAACACACCTGCCGCAACACAGCAGACCACTTGAGCCCACGCCGTTTGCCCCAGTCCTCGCCACCGCCACAACGCCCCGCACCGAGGGCCCTTGTCTGCCGATGAAGAAAAATCCGGACAAGGAGCTGCCCCAGGCGTTGCTGAGCGTGTGGCTGACGCGCATAGTTCCGGTGTGGAGACGACTGCACGCCTTAGTCTGCCTATTGTCCCTATTGGCCGCAGATGCACGCACATTTCTTTTAAATCTAAAAATGCAGGATTTTCGCCTTGATTTATCGGAAAAATACGCAAAAACCAGAAAGCGTGCCGGAACAACAGTGGGGAAACTCTGGCGGATAATTTGCGATAATTTGGGGAAAGGCCAATCACATCACGCCGTCCTCCGAGCTCCGCGCCGCGTCACGCGATGCCGCCCTATTGCGAGCATACGTTGTGCCATGCACCCCAGACGGTGACCGCGCGGGCGGCTGGGGCCCCGCCCACCCCCGCGCGGGCTCAAAAGTATAAAGGCGGGCGCTGGTGTCGGTATCTTGCTCGTCACAAACACACACGCACACAATATGGGTTTGGAAGACAGCAAGCTCCTTCAGCGCTTTATCAACTTTGGTGAGAAGAGGGCCGGGTCCACCTCTATGGGGATTGCGGTTGGTATCTTTGCCGCCTTTGGCGGTCTCTTGTTTGGATACGACACTGGTACCATTTCTGGTATCCTTGCCATGCAGCACGTTAAGGAGACGTTTCCTGCTGACAAGATTGCATTTACCTCTTCTGAGCAGTCGTTGATTGTGTCTATTCTTTCCGTTGGTACCTTTTTCGGTGCGCTTGGTGCTCCCTTGTTGGCTGACCGTGTCGGTCGTCGCTGGACCTTGATTGTGTCTAGTTCTATTATTTTCAATGTTGGTGTCTTGTTGCAGGTTGTGGCCACCAGAATTCCCCTCTTGTGTGCTGGTCGCGCTATTGCCGGCTTGGGTGTCGGTTTGATTTCTGCTGTTGTTCCCACCTACCAGGCTGAGACGACCCCCAAGTGGATTAGAGGTGCTATTGTGTCGTGCTACCAACTTGCCATTACCCTCGGTTTGCTTTTGGCTGCCATTATCAACCAGGCTACGCACAATCGCTCTGACTCGGGCTCTTACCGCATTCCCCTTGCCATTCAGTTTTTGTGGTCCACCATTCTCCTGGGCGGCTTGTTCTTTTTCCCCGACACTCCCCGTTTCTACGTTTCCAAGGGTAACGAGGAGAAGGCTTTGGCTTCGCTTTCGTTTCTCCGCAAGCTTCCCGTTGACAATGAGGACTTGGTTGAGGAGTACAATGAGATTAAGGCTAACTACGACTTTGAGTCTGTTCACGGTACCTCTAGCTGGTTGGCTGTCTTTTCCACCAAGGGCAAGCAGTTGCGCCGTCTTGGAATGGGTGTCTTTATCCAGGTGTTTCAGCAATTGACTGGTGTCAATTTCATCCTTTACTTTGGTACCACCTTTTTCCTCAAGTCTGGTATTAAGAATTCGTTTTTGATTTCCATGGCTACCAACATTGTCAATGTCGGTTCTACATTCCCCGGTATCCTCCTCATTGAGGTTATTGGCCGCCGTCGTCTTTTGATGGGCGGTTCCGTTGTCATGGCTACTTCACAGTTGATTGTTGCGATTGTCGGTGTAGCGTCGTCTCCCGACTCTGAGGCCCCCAACAAGGTTCTTGTGGCTTTTGTATGCATCTTTATCTCTGGTTTTGCCGCATCCTGGGGTCCTCTCGGCTGGGCTGTTCCCGCTGAGTCTTTTTCACTTAACGTTCGTCAAAAGTCTATTTCCATGTGCACAGCCGCTAACTGGTTGCTCAACTGGGCTATTGCATACGCTACCCCCTACTTGGTTGACTCTGGTCCCGGCAATGCCGACTTGGGCTCCAAGGTGTTTTTCATTTGGGGTGGATGTAACGTTATTGGTGGCTTGTTTGTCTACTTTGCCGTTTACGAGACCAAGGGTATGTCTCTTGAGGATGTCGATGAGATGTGGAACGAGGTTGAGCACGCTTGGAACTCGCACAAGTTTGTTCCTCGCAACAGAAAGGAGTCTGTCGAGGGCTCTGTCGCCAAGGAGGACTTTAGCGAGCACGTTGAGGAGGTTTCTGTCTAGACTGTGTATACTTATGATCTAGCAATGCTAGAATAATGAAGAATGAATACGAAAAAAAGTGTAGTTGGGGATTGGTGCGATGGAGTGATTAGTACAGGGTGTTTGGAAGAGTAACGGAGAATTGGTTGACTATGAGTAATTGATTGAAAGGTGATTGATTATGAGTAATTGATTGATACGATTGATTATGAGTAATTGATTGATACGATTGATTATGAGTAATTGATTGGTACGATTGATTGATAAACATACACATTGCTACAACCTGTGGCGTCATTGCTCGTATCTCCGCTCGGCCTCCTTCCAGTTGATCACGTTCCAGATTGCCTTAAAGTAGTCAGCCTTGACGTTTTGGTACTGCAAATAGTAGGCGTGTTCCCAGGCGTCAATAGCCAACAACGGGACAAACGGCTCCAAGACGGTGTCCTGGTTGTACGTGGTAACCACGTCCAAGTTTCCGCCATTCTCCTTGTTCTTGACGAGGAAGGCCCAGCCAGATCCCTGGATCGACGCCAACTTGGCATTGATCACCGCAATCAAGTTGTCGGTGGAGCCGTACTGCTCCGCAATCTTCTTGCCCAACGGTGAGCTCAGAAGCGGCACTACACCGCCGTCGTGGCCAGCGGGCGACAAGCTCTTCCAAAAGAGCGTGTGGTTAGTGTGACCACCGCCGTGGAACTTGATGTTCTGCTGGATGGCAACCGTGGAGCGGACATCGCCCTTGGCACGGGCAGCAACCAACTGCTCAAACGCAGCGTTGTAGCCATTGACATACGTCTGGTGGTGCTTGGAGTGGTGGAGCTCGTTGATCTCGCCCGAGATGTGCGGCTCGAGCGCATTGTAGGCCCAGTCGAGCTTGGGGAGTTCAATCTTTGACGGAAGAGACATTAGAAAAGAGTGGGACGTTCTTGCTGCGCCCGCGACTACAATTGGGCTTTATACTTGCTCTCATAGGACGCGATATGTCAGCAGGTCGTGCTCCACCACCAGAGAGGTTATAGTGGCCCAGTTTGGAATCAAAAGGCTCAGCACGTGCACGTGAATGAGCCACAGAGACTCGGCTAGAGACTCGGCCATAGGGAGCCACAAGAGCCACAGAGACTCGGCCACAAGAGCCAGAGAGACTCGGTCACAAGAGCCACAGGAGCAAGGGCCACAAGAGCAAGAGAGCAAGACTGTAGCCATAATACTTTCTAGTGCAATTGCGTGTCTTGGCCACACGATGGTTCGGCAAAGTCATAGGGGTTAGGATGAGTTTGGTTGAGTTTGGTTGAGTTGGGTTGAGTTGGTGTGAGTTAGGTTGAGTTGGGGTGTGAGTTGGGTGGGAGTAAGTGTAGTGAGTGATAAGTGATATGGGGGCGGGACCACACGCACGGTGATATCGCCGAAATGGCAGTGGTTTTAGTGCAATGTGGCTGTAAAGTGGCTGCGGAAAACGGCTAAACGGAATGTTTTTGAAATGTGGAGAAGGAAGGAAGGGGGAGGCAAGAAGGGAAAGGAAGGGGGGCAAGAAGGGAAAGGAAGGGGGGCAAGAAGGAAGGGGATTGAACAAGAATGAAGTATGAAGCATAAATTATGACGTATACAGTATGAAGGAAGGAGAATATGAGGAGAAGTATGAACAGTATGAGGAGAAGTATGAAGAGTATGAGGAGAAGTATGAAGAGTATGAGGAGAAGTATGAAGAGTATGAGGAGAAGTATGAAGAGTATGAGGAGAAATATGAAGAGTATGAGGAGAAATATGAGGAGAAGTATGGAGAAATATAGTATGACGTGTAAAGGGACGAGGGGAAAACTTCACCTTTACATTTAAAGGATGGACCAAATGAAGGAAGTTATAGCTAGCCCCGCCGAAACATCACGTGAACCTGAATGCCAGAGCGCAAAAAGGGTGGATGGTTAGCGGCGTGACGCTGAATAGCAAAAATAGACGATGAGCCGGAGATGACGGGTAAATGTAACGTATAATTGGGAGGTACAAATTGGTGGACAATAAGACCGGCAGATAATAAGAGGATAATAGAACGGATAATACGATGGAATGCGAGAGACAAAAGATTGGTATTAGGGGGCAGGGGCGCAGGGGCCAGGCCAAGACCAAGCACAGTGACCAGTGCTGATCCGTGCTGATCTTGCTGCGGTACTGCCTAAAACCTTGCTGACGCTGCACACGCTGCAAAGATTAACCGCCTACACGCTTTTTGATTGGTTGCTATTCCTAGACACCCTGTCACGCTAACCACGCAGGACCCAGGGTTGACCACGACACCTGGGTCCACCAGACCTGGCACCATGCTCACCAGAACAAGACACCCGAACAAGACACCCTTGGAGACCTATAGGAGATAACAAACGTCTAAACTGGCGGGCCAACAGATGCGTAAAGGGCTAGCCAGCCTCTTGCTGCACTGCTCCCGTTTAGGTTTAAATGCTGGCTTGGCTCTTTTTTTTTTTATAGATTTTACCTTTAGGGGCATTTTTTGAGCGACAATCTCTAAAAATAGCCAACTTTAAAAGGTCTAGAACATATCTGTCCAATACATTATGTAAGCAACAAAGAGATTTTAAAAGTTTATTCAAACGTGACAATCAGACACGTGATCAAACGGCTGATTCGAGGGGGTGTTAATGGGTGACAAGGTTGCTATTTGGGCGCAGTGAGAGCTAGCGACTAGTGGCACTAGACGTGAGCGTGCCGCTACTTCCGTGGCGCTCCAAACCTCTGAGGCTCAAGGGCTGAGTTTTCCGGGGCAAAAAGGGCAAATTGAAAACTTTTTTGACAGCAGACAAAATTGAGCGGCAAGAGCGCACTCGTTTCCTAGGTTACACACATTCCAGTACGCCGGAACCCGCCACAGGTTCCTCTCCTCTGTGATTGTCTTTGCCGCTGTTCGAGCCAACGCACCTGTGCGTGAACCGCTTACAGAGTTACGAGCCGCTTGGTTGAATCTGTTTTGACGCAGTTTTGAAACCAGCCTTTTCCAGCAATCCGCAGTTGCCTGGACTCGACCAACCACCCAGGCTGGTTTGCCGACACACTGGTCACACGTGGAGCGAGCGCTGCCACGATGAGCCACCTGCTGTCGCCGACAAACCGCAGCTCGATATTTGGATGGGTTAAGAATTTGAAGCGCGCCAACCTCCTCTCAAGCGATAGTGTGAATGACATACAGACAGACGTTGACTTTTTATCGTCAGACTCGCGACTGCCGTCCAAGGCGCCGCACGGGCCGTTGTTGAGCGTCATCCAGAGCCCTATCGCTGTGTCACAGCCGATAGCGACGCCAGCGGCGCCGCTCTCGCCAGTGGGGGCGACGCTGTCGGCAGGCGTACTTGGCACGTCATTGTCGTCGTTGTCCGCGGCGACCCTGAGCCACGCGGCCGACTTTCTCCGTCCTGTGTTGCACCACAAGGCGCGACTGAGCAACAATATCTCGCGCGTGCGGTCCAACTCGCTATCGCAGCTGGAGCAGTCTGCGATTGTGAGACAGCACCGCGAGTCTTTTCTCAACAGCAACCCGTTGGTGGATGACGGGTCGCGCTACTTTGGTGTGCCGTTGGAGGTTGCTATCCAAGAAGGCCTGGCCAAGATTTCGATCTTGGCCCAGGAGTCTGCGAGCAGTGCCAATGGCGGCGCGTCGTACGGACACATTCCCATTGTGGTTGCCAAGTGCGGTGTCTACCTCAAGCAGAATGGCTTGCTGGTTGAGGGAATTTTCCGCGTGGGCGGGTCCCTGAAGCGGCTCAAGGAGTTGCAAATCATTTTCAATACCGGCCCCGACTTTGGCAAGCGCTTGGACTGGGACGGGTACACCGTACACGATGCCGCCAGCATCTTACGGCGCTATTTAAATGCGTTGCCAGAACCGTTAATACCCTTGCACCAGTATGAGCGCTTTAGGGAGCCATTTCGCACGCGCCTGCGTATCGTGAACTATATGAAGTACCGCGCAGAGAACCCTCAAAAGCTGAAAAGCGTAGCTGCTGCTGCCGCAGTATCCTCTGCGACAGCAGACGCTGACCAAGACCTGTTGAATGGCACCGAGTCACAGCCCCTTACGGTTGCAAACGTGACGCGCTTGAACGAGGTGCAGCCAAAAGTCTGCAATGGTGAGGATAAGGATGGACCTAAAGGTGCCGAGTTGGAAGGTACTGAGGGCACCAAGGCCACTACTAAAGATGCAAAAGATGCAAAAGACAATAGCGAAGACACCAAAGAAGATGTAGATGCAGAAGTTGAAGGCATTCCAGAAGAAGGAGCAATAAAGAAGAAGGCCTCGAGCCCAAATGCTGCAGCATCGTCTGCAAAAAAGTTGGCAAAGCGCACTAAGAATTACAAGAAGCTTACTCGCGATGTGCACGAAGCAATTGACGAGTACAAGCAGATGGTTGATGAGCTCCCAATGCTCTCAAAGCAACTCTTGTTTTACATTTTGGACTTGTTGGCTATTGTGCAGAGCAACTCAGACGAGAACTTGATGTCCTCGCGTAACTTGGCAGCAATTTTCCAGCCGTCCATCTTGTCTCATCCGGCACACGATTTAGACCCCGAAGAGTACGCATTGTCTCAGTTGGTTGTCGAATTTTTGATTCAGTACGCCTACAAGTTGTTGCCGCTGCAAGAAAAAAAAGCAGCCCCCACCGCAAAACCCGCTGCTGGCACTGTTGGTTCTGCTGATGCCGAGAAGGAAGGGGAAGACGCGGAGCTTGCACCGCGCGCAAAGACGCAAGGGGATGAGACACTCAAGCCCAAAACGAGTAACACTTGTCTTGAAAACAATGAGCCTGTGTTAAAGACTGCGCCAGCGTTTAAACGACTGCACAGCCAATCTGTCACATCCAACACCAACACTCAGGATATAGTGGGATTCAGGCAAAATAACACCACTCCCGTTGCTACACTGGACACTGACAATGAGTTTGAAATTACGGACGAAGAGGACTTTGACGATGAATCGGACGAAGCCTACCCACCCGCCAAATGGTCGCTGCCGGCGGAAAATACCTCTCTGCAGCCAAATATCGAGACTAGCTCACCTGCCCAGGAGCCTGCTCCAAAGTCAGATGTTGCGATTATCGTTTCGACCCCAACCCAAGCTTGAATGAAGACATGCCCCAACAGCCGCCTAGCGGTTAAAGGATATTGACTACATCTCGCTCCCAACCCAAGCTTGAATGAAGACATACCCCAACAGCCGCGCTAGCGGCCAAAGGATATTGACTACATCTCGCCTAACCTATCACTTCTTCCCACTGTATTATTCCCTAGCGTACTTGACCCAAGCTCATTTGCTTTGTAATCGTTGACAAACACACTTCCACGTGACATAAACCTATTGAAAAATTGAAGACCTGATGTGAACAACTAGGCCCAGGTATGCTGAACGAGGAGGAGATTCGCGATTTGAGCGAGCAGGAGGACGATTTGTTCGGAGATGACGTGGCGGAAAATGAGGTGGCTGATAAGCAGAGCAACTCTGACGAGGAATCGGAGCAAAGTGGTGACGAGGAGGTGAAGACATCTAGCATATCGTTGCCGCGTCATGGAATAGCGCACAAGCCTGAGAAGGACACGTACACGTTGCGGATGCCCGCGTTCTTGAATGTGGAGTCACATGCGTTTGATCCGACCGAATTCAAGGAGCAGATTGCTGCGAATGCAAAAGCGCGTGCGGAGTATGGGATGACCGACAAGCAAGCGCACAGCGACGTTGTTGCCGAGAAGTTATTAAACGAAAACACTATTAGGTGGCGTTACTCAAACAGCGGAAACGACGAGATTATCAAGCAGTCGAATGCACACTTTGTCCGATGGGACGACGGGCTGGTTTCCTTCAAGATTGGCAGCGAATTGTTTGACTTTAAGCAATTGCCATTGTACGACACGTACTTGGTAAAGACTCACGACGAACACGAGATATTGCAGCACGACTCGGCGATAAACAAGCTGGTAAACTTGTTGCCCGCGTCCGCTTTGATGTCCGCCCACCGCAAGATGACACAGGCCGTCAAGAGTATACAAAAGAAGGATCTGATTTTGAACACCATCACCGACAATGACCCGTTGATGAAGCAGCGCTTGGCCGACGAGAGCGAAAGAAAGCTGCTCAAGTTGAAGCGCCAGCTCGAGTCCAAGCGGAGACTACAGGAGGAGCGCTTGGAGCGCGGCGCGAGTCCCTCCACCAGTCAGGCGGCTGGTTCCTTTGACCGTGAGCCTGCATACGAGAGATTTGCCCGGACATATGGCGCCGACGACTACGACGACGAGGACGACTTTGTTGCCAACGACGACGAGGAGGTGGAGGAGGAGGAGGACGACGAGGACGACGAGGCACAGGAGGACGAGGACGAGCGCGCCGCGGAACGCTTGCGGCAGCTTAAAAAGTCAGGCGCCGACAAGTACAAGGAGACCAAGCGAGAGGAGGAGGAGAAGAATGCGCGCAAGAGGCGCCGCATCATCGACTCTGACGACGAGGACGACGAGTAGACCGCGGGCGCGCCTTTATGTAATTGTAACTATATGTAGCCGATTTGCATCCTCGGCCTGAAAAATACGATATATAGACCTTAATTTTTGGAGTAGCGATTGTGCTTATGGTTCTCCAGCGGGCAGTGCGGTTGTTGTTGTTGGGCGCTCCAGGCTCCGGCAAAGGCACGCAGACTGGCCGGTTGTTGGAGCGCTTTCCGCAGGTTACGTCGCTCGCGTCCGGAGACATTCTTCGGGCTCAGATTGCTGCTCAGACGCGGGTAGGACGCGACGCGCAGCAGTACATCAAGCAAGGGCTCCTTGTGCCTGACGAGACGATGGTGGGTCTTGTGACGGGCCAGCTTGCTGAGCAGCAGTTGCTCAGTCCCTCTCGGAGCTGGCTTTTGGACGGGTTTCCGCGTACCGCGCTGCAGGCAGCAGCACTCAATAAGGTGCTTGAAACGTCAGGGACGGCGCTAAACATGGTGGTAGAGCTTGATGTTGACCAGGACATAATTTTGCAGCGGATAGAGGCGCGGTGGGTGCATGTCGGGTCCGGTAGGGTGTACAGCTTGGACTACAACCCTCCCAAGGTGCCGTTCAAGGACGATATCACTGGCGAGCCGCTCACCAAGCGGGAGGACGACACCGCGAAGGTATTCCAGAGGCGCTTGACCAACTACAACAAGGAGATTGAGCCGCTCAAGGAGTACTACCGGGAGCGGGGAGTATTACACAAGGTTTCGGGCAACACTTCGGATGTGATCTTCCCAAAGCTAGAGGAGATGATCTTGAAGGGGTACGCATGAGGGGTGTAAGGGAATTGAGAGATTCGTGAGAGAATTGAGAGATTCGTGAGAGAATTGAGAGACGGAGAGTCTTGTCTTGCATCTTCTCTTGCGTCTTGACTTAAGTCTTGAGAGTTATGGTTACAACGAACGCCAATAACGGAAAATGAGTAGATGCTAGAAACGTAGAGCTAGTATTACTGGGAGTAGAAGATGACGAAGATGATGATAAAGAAAGTAGAAAAAGTGAAGAGCAGAGAAGTGAAGTGAAGAGAAGACAAATGGAGATCTGCCTATAAGTCACGTTTTTTCAAACTGACTATCCATCGTACGCATAGTCCACGACACGGTCCGTCACGACACGCGAGGCTGCGACACCAGCGAGGCTGCGATGAAGTTCTTTATCGACGACCTTCCGGTGTTGTTCCCGTACCCGCGGATATACCCAGAGCAGTATGCGTACATGTGCGATATCAAGAAGACGTTGGATGTGGGCGGCAACTGTATCTTGGAGATGCCCTCCGGTACCGGAAAGACGGTATCGTTGCTCTCGCTCACGGTAGCGTACCAGATGTTCTATCCCGAGCACCGCAAGATTGTGTACTGTTCGCGTACCATGTCCGAGATTGAGAAGGCGTTGATTGAGTTGCACAGTTTGATGGAGTACCGGACGAAGGAGCTCGGTTTCACCGAGGACTTCAGGGGCCTAGGATTGACGAGTAGAAAGAACTTGTGCTTGCACCCGACGATTTCGCAAGAGCGTAAAGGCAATGTTGTTGATGAAAAGTGTCGGCGCATCACCAACGGCCAGTTGTCGAACAAGATTGGCCGGGGCGCGATAAGCGCCGACGAGCAGGCGCGTAACCCCGAGAGCTCTAGCTTGTGCCTGTTCCACGAGAAACTCAACGAGTTTGACCAGCACAATTTGGTCCCGTCAGGCGTGTACTCGTTTGACGGCTTGACCAAGTACTGCAAGGAACAGGGAACGTGCCCGTACTTTACCGTGCGCCGTATGATTCCGTTCTGCAACATCATCATCTACTCGTACCACTACTTGCTTGACCCCAAGATTGCGGATAGGGTGTCGAAGGAGTTGTCAAAGGACAGTATAGTCATTTTTGACGAGGCGCACAATATCGATAATGTGTGTATCGAATCGCTTTCGCTAGACTTGACGGACGACACGCTAAAGAGGGCTACTAGAGGAGCGCACAAGCTTGGAGAGGCAGTGGACGAACTAAAGGCACAGGACAGCAAGAAGCTCCAGAATGAGTACGAAAAGCTCGTGGAAGGCTTAAGACAAGCGGAGATTGACCGCAACGAAGAGCTATTTATGCTGAATCCCATTCTTCCCCTGGACTTGCTAGAGGAGGCGATACCGGGAAACATTAGAAAAGCTGAGCACTTTATATCCTTCTTAAAGCGGTTTATCGAGTACCTCAAAACCAGAATGAAGGTTCTCCACGTTATCAGCGAAACACCAGTTAGTTTCCTCCAGCACTTGAAGGAGCTTACTTTCATAGATAGAAAGCCTCTTCGCTTCTGTTCGGAAAGACTCTCGTTATTAGTGCGGACATTGGAGCTCTCGGAGATTGAAGACTTTCACGCACTAAAAGACATTGCAACCTTTGCTACATTGGTTTCAACTTATGAGACTGGATTCCAGTTGATTTTAGAACCTTTTGAAACTGAGGGCTCCACAGTTCCGAATCCCATATTGTACTTTACTTGCTTGGATGCATCGATTGCAATCAAGCCCGTATTCGAACGTTTCTCGTCTGTGATTATTACCTCAGGTACAATCTCGCCATTAGATATGTACCCGAAAATGTTGAATTTTCAAACTGTCATTCAAGAGTCTTATTCAATGACTTTAGCACGTCGATCTTTCCTACCTTTAATCGTTACCAAGGGCTCTGACCAGGTGTCTATTTCGTCCAGATTTGAGATTAGAAACGATCCACTGGTGGTGAGAAACTACGGCTCATTGTTAGTTGAGTTTGCAAAGATTACTCCAGATGGAATGGTGGTTTTCTTTCCCTCCTACCTTTATATGGAATCCATCATTTCCATGTGGCAGACTATGGGAGTGTTGGACGAAGTCTGGAAGTATAAGCTTATCTTGGTCGAAACCCCCGATGCACAAGAGACCTCGTTGGCACTAGAAACTTATCGCAAGGCTTGCTCCAACGGCAGGGGCGCGATTTTACTATCTGTCGCTCGTGGTAAGGTATCCGAGGGTATCGATTTTGATCATCACTATGGGCGTACCGTACTAATGATTGGTATTCCCTTCCAGTACACAGAGTCCAGGATTTTAAAAGCCAGACTAGAATTTATGAGAGATCACTTTCAAATAAAGGAGAATGATTTCCTTTCTTTTGATGCCATGCGGCATGCCGCACAGTGCTTGGGCCGTGTATTGCGAGGAAAAGATGACTACGGAATCATGGTCTTGGCAGATAGGCGTTTTTCGAGAAAGAAGAGCCAGTTACCAAAGTGGATTGCACAAGCATTGAATGATGCCGACACAAATTTATCGACAGACATGGCATTAGCAACAGCCAAAAAATTCCTTAGAAGTTTAGCACAACCCGCCAACCCCAAGGATCAAGAAGGTGTTTCGGTGTGGGACCTCGCGCAGTTGGAAAGCTATCAGGCACAGCTTCAGTCAAAGACAACAGCGGGTTTGTCGCTGAAGGGCATCTCTGACGTGGTGCCAACTGAAAAGAAGGGGTCGCAAGATTCTGAGGAGGATTATGAACCTGACGAGTATATGGACATGGACGAAGACGATTTCAACATGTTGTAAAGTGTAAAAACAGGCTCCAGTTGAATATTTATAGACCGTACTCGTTGAGATGAATGACCGATAAGCAAGATTGTACAGTAAAAAAAACGTAGTGAGGTAGTCTAGCTATAGGGTTTCCAACCTCCGAGAAATTACCAGGCGCGGACTACTTCGGGATTAAATTTCTATATTCATTGATATCTGATGTGTCTGTTGTACTAGCGGACTATTCTAAGGCTAAGCTCGGATAAGAATCGGATTTGGAACAGCACACGATATGAAAAAAAGCATACATTGCGCTTCCATTTTTCATATAGTTGGCTACTCCTTGAGAGGGAAACCACATCGTGCTACATTAAAGCAGGATCCATGGTGGGCCAGATCATTAGGAAGTAACTGTAACAGGTTTCTTCGCCCCTTGGCCTTTTACAGCGCCAGAAATAAAAGTACTGCATGGATTTATAGATTGTTGCAATAACCTCGCCAGTAACACCGACTTTAATAGTCGGTATCACTTTTTTCTAAAACAGCCTCAGGCCATGAGAGGACTCTTGGAGCTTCCAACGGAGATTCAGAGGAATGTCTTTCGATTTTTGACACCACAAGAGGCAGTGTCCTATGTGAAATTGCCGATAGTTGGAAAATTGGCCTTTGATCGGGCTTATGAGTTCATATCTATCATTGACATCCGGAAACGGCCCGATTCTTGTGACGCTCTGACAGAAATCCAGTGCTACCACGAGGACGAAATGACAAGTGCAAGAACTTACCCGTCAGGTTTTGAAGCCGAGACTCTGTCAACTAGGACAACATGCGGAGATGTTCCATTCCAGAATCGGCACGACGCCATGCTTGAATGCACATTGTACCGATTTCTCGAGTTTTGGGAAGAGCACAAGAGTCATTATATCCCGCATACAGTAAGATTTAATGACATCGACGATCTTGTCGAATTAACGGCCATTGAACCTGATTTGGTGCGGCTGATTAGGACCATCGACATAACGGTTCCTGAAAAGTATACTCACGGAGCACAATTAAATTGGAGTCCTCTATGGACAGGCAAGATTCGAAAAGTTAAACATAGGGGAGTAAACCATTCCAAGTTTATCGTGGCAGACGCTATGGATTTCCCAATTAGTGTGACGAGTTTAGACTTGAATATGTGCCAAGTTCGCGATTCTAAATTCTTTTTGAGCCAACGACCATTACGTACTTTGACCTTGAGGTTCTCTCGTGTGCCCACAGATATCCTCAACTATCTTCCAATGGGTTTGAAGGAGTTGACCTTATCCTGGCCGACTTTCCCATCAAACCAACCAATGCTCGATCTATCCGCGCTACCAACCTCTCTTGCGCGTATATGCCTTATCGACATATTTCACAAAACTGCTGGGCGGCTTGACTTGACCTATTTGCCGAGGCTAATTGAGTTTTGTGCAAGTCACTATGAGGGAGAGTCTTTAGAGGCGTTGAGACTTCCCGCTACCTTGAAGTACTTGAGTCTTCGTGAGTGCCCCAACTTGCTGTGCTTGGAGACGCTTAACATTTATCCTCAGCTTGAGGAACTCTTGGTTTCTGATTGCATTCAGTTTGCATTGACGCCAAACTTGTTTTATTACACCAAGTTTCCCCCTAACCTCAAGTCAATAGTCTACAGAGATGACTACTACTTGGAAGAGGAAAAATTACAGGCCTGGATACGACATGTTGCACAAGGATCGCCCAAAGACTATCATGTCGCGCCTGATAACAAATTCCGAATCTTGTTGGATGAGAGGACAAATCTTCCTGAGTCTTTGGAGAAATTGGATATTCGGCGCTATTCTACATTGCAAGTGACTGGAGGTATCAAGCTTCCCTCTGGGTTGAAATTCTTGCACTTGAGTGGATTATGCTCCATCAAGAATCCGGAGAACATTGTGTTACCACCTGGCCTCTTGAGGTTAGTGCTTAAATCTATGGACCTAGCTACTGTACAGAACTTGAAATTTCCACCGTCCTTAGTCAAGTTGTCACTTGCCCATAATAGGATATACGAATGGAACAACCATTATCTACCCCTTCTTGACGAACTCGATCTTTCATTCAATGTGATAAGCAAAACAAAAAACTTGAAAGGACTTCCGGATCTGCTCAAACTGCTCGATATATCGTGCAATAGCATTGAGGACTGCGTAATCGATTGTGAACTGCTTCTTTACCTCGCTGTTAACAATAACGAGCTTAAAGGAACTTTAACTGCAGACAATTTCAGAATTCCCGATGGTCTCAAGGTTCTTGATTTGGGATGTAATAGTATCGAGAACTTTTCAAACTGCAAACTACCTTCCAAATTGTCAAAGTTTGCCATTGGGCACAATACGCTTGAACAGTTGAATGCAGTTGAGTTTTTTGAAATGCTTCCCGAAGCATTGGAAATTCTTCGGATGGAACACTCAGGTGCAAGGGTGAAGGCTGATTGTGAAACGGTTGCACTTCCGAAGCTGCTTGAGCTTTTAAATATGGAGCAGTGCAGCGTGCACAATTTTGACTGCTTCCAATTTTCCGCGTGCTCTCGGTTATCACAGATCGTTTTCAGCAACAACTATGAGCCTCTTGAAGTGAACTTAAACGCACTTCCACCCAACATTCGGTGTCTTGAAATGGACGGGTGCACAATTACAAGTACCCGGGGCCTGTTTGAGCGCTTCAAAAAAATGAAGGTTCTAGCATATCCTGGAAAAAGTCCCCAACCTGCTGCCAACGGCAAGGCAACACTACCTCCAAATTTAGTCTCTTTCAACATCTCTGGAGCGACACCACAAGACCAAAATCAGTACGATTTTAGCAATTGTACTCGGCTTCGACACGTGCTAGTACTACGCAGTCCGCATATAGAAACGCGTATGTTGGCACACTGGGTGAAAACTTGTAACTTTGCGTCATCCATCTTTGGCTGCGTCTTTTGCGACGAAAATGTCTGCAACAGAGCAGACCTTGAGGACTTGTTGAGCAGGAACCTCATTCAAGGATGTTACGCAGTCCCAACTTTTTGATCTCTTCGACTTTATTGATATAAGTAGACAATCCGCACAATCATCTCAACTCTGGCGTAGTTGATCCAGCCACTTGCTCTTGAAGTTTGTACAGCTCATGGCGATATCGCGGAGAGCAGTAGTCATATCGCAGCGATGTCACATGTCGGGGAGTTACATAAGCCATACTAAAATCCAAATATAGTTCCTTCCTAGGCATGGCTTCCAGCTCTAATGAGTACCTTCCTCTAGTCTTGGAGGTTGGATCCAGGTTCGTCCGAGCTGGAGTAGCTGGCAAGGCACAGCCTCAGCTAGTAAAAGAAACTAGGTCTACATTTGCGTTGTACGGACAAGACGCGTCTCTCCCGCCGTGGTTAGAGGTGGAGGACAGGTCACTTTCACCTCAAGAGAAGCAGCAAGTACTTGCCAGCATATTCTCAGAACTGCATTACAAGGCTCTCTCTCGAATTTATCTGGAAGAGACGCATTACTGGTTGAGACTCCACTCCGGTCCGTTGGGTCTTAATGACGAAACACAGTTGCACAAGGTTTTGTTTGAGACATTCAACAAGGAAATGTTACTATCCCCAAGGAGGTGTAAGGTGATAGTAGTGGACACCAACTTTGCTGCAGAAACAAAGAAGAAATTGATAGATATTCTACTTAACCGGTTGAAGGTAAAATCGGTTCTGTTACAACCACTGAATGCATTACAGCTTTTAGGCTGCAACGAGCCCAACGGGCTCGTAATAGACATTGGATGGGAAAGTCTACGGATATCGCCAATGGTAGAGTTGCGAGACTTGAGCCAGCGACACGACGGCCTTGAGATATTCAACGAGCTCAATGGCGTTCATTTGCACTATGCGGTTGTATTGCAATTTTTGAAGTTGGACTGGGATATGTCGGGCCAGTTTGACTTGGTTGATCGCTTTATACAGAAGGCAATGTTTGTACGTACCAAAGAGGACAGCCTTGGAGATGACGGTGATGCTGATTTTGAGCTCGAGAAGGGCAGAAAGATTCCATGCAAGCTCAGGTACGCTATAGTAGAGGAAATATTCTTTGCAAGTAACCGATTAATTGACTTAATAAGCGATGCTATAAAGAGATGTGACATTGATGTTCGGCCTCTACTAATGAAGAACATAACATTTGCAGGTGGTGTGACTGACATTCCCGGGTTCAAGTACCGGTTACTACAAGAAGTCCAAAGCCGCTTGGGAGCGCGCGTTGCCAGCAAAATCGGGCTCGGTCCTTGGACGGGATGTTCCTTGTATGCGCATTCGACCTTGGTCGTAAGTAACCGCTCCTTACTGAAGGAGACGGAGATAAACCGAGAAACGTTTAATTCCAATCCAAACATATTTACGGGAGCACCGTTCAAGTCCTCGGGTCACAAAAAGCCTTCAAATATTGATGTGAGCAAAAGTGTCGTCTAAATCAAACTCAACTAGTGGGTTGTCAGCATTACAATCAAAGTTGTCGTTCAAGGGTAAAGTGGGCCGCAAGTACTTTGCCCATGGATAGTATACATCATAGTCTGCAGCCAGAAGTCCCCAGAGATAACTTGTCCATGGAAACATCAAAGTTCTTGTGCTGTCTGGTTTGATATTCTGCTGTTGACTAGTGACTTCAAGTTGCCATATATTGCACAAGGCCTGCTCATTATCGTACTCGTCGTCATTCGGAGTCCAAAGACTGCTTAGAGGGGCAGCCACGCGACTAGAATCAAAAGTATCAAGGCAATCGTTTGCTTTCCACAGTGTCAAATCTATTGGTGAGTTGATTTCTGGTAGGGCGTTAGCCATATGTGGCGCGTGACGTACTTGCACCGCGGGACAACTGGACTCGGAAAGGAGCGATGGGTAGTATTTTTGCAACTCCGAGCTATACGGCGACGGCTCGAGTACAGATTCTGGAATGAGCCCGGTTTCTGGAATCTGTCTAATGAAAAGATTAGGTTCTCGGACAATTTGGATAGAATCTTTTGGAGAGACTTGCGGAGACCCGCGGACAAGTGCAGGTTCATGGACAGTTGCAGATTCATGCAACATGTGCACATTAGGTTCCCCGACAATTGCAGGTTCATGGACAATGCTTTGCATTTCGATATCAGGCGACGCTTCATAAAAAGTCTCGTCTCCCGTCATAACGCTTGGAACACTACACCTTGACGTTTTGCGAAAACTAGGAGGCTCAATAGCCACGTGTGGCGTTCTCTTGGGTAGACATAATGTGTCCTGGTCCAAAGACTGACGCATTTTGGTACCTCTTGGTAACTCGATATTCAAAAACCCAGGCATGCTCTTGAGTGACTGGCGCATCATTGTAGCGCGAGATGTCAAAGATGTTGAAGATGTTTAAGGTGTTTCTGCCCTGCAATATTTCTGCCCTGCAATATTTCTGCCCTGAATGTCCGCCCTGAATGTTTCTGCTTAGCCAAAACCCTTGTAACTTGGACAGGCAAATTTTGTACCCAATAAACATACAAAACCCAAAACAACCAGTATTGCCAGGGCACAACCAGTACTGCCAGCGTAAAATCAAAATATAATCCTCGCACTTGATCCTTACTTTAGTCCCTCGCTTTGCATAAAACTGCCAACGTATTCCTGGTGGTACTTGTTGTCGGTTTCATACTTTTCGCACGCAGTCTTGGTTTCTCTGATTCCTGCAATAAGGGCCTCAATCTTGGTCTTGAGGAGAAGGATCTCATCCACCTTTTCGCCTTTACTCTGTGGCTTGTTCGATGAGTGGGTTGGTGAAATGCCTGGGGCAAGCCCATCTCTAGTATGCCTCTCCTCCACAATGTGATCAGTTTGTTCCCTCTGTTCCTTCTGTTCATCACTCTGTTCATCCTTCGCAATGCCAACTCCAGCCTGTTCCTCCTTCTCTTCGTCCTCCAAAATCTGACCTCCAGTCAGTTCCCTTTCCTGATCTCCAGTCAGTCCCCTTTCCTGATCTCCAGTCAGTTCCTCACTGAATTCCTCCCTCTGCTCCTCACTCAGTCCCTCACTGAATTCCTCCCTCTGCTCCTCCCTCTGCTCCTCCCTATGCTCCTCACTCAGTCCCTCCCTTCCGTCACTCTCCTCTTCCCGTCCATCTCTCTCAAACTCTTCCTTCAGTGTCATTACAGTGGCACGGTCTGCGCTAAACATAAACTGTTGATCTAGACCTCGCTGTCCATATGTCACGTGATACACACACAAATGTGTTGATCCTGGCGGCGTCCGCAGCAGCCGCCAGGATACACACAAGATGTCGTGGCAGGGGTTTAAGAAGGCGGTGAACCGCGCTGGCGCGTCGGTGTCGGTGAAGAGTGTGGACAAGACGATTGACAAGGACTTTGATGTGGAGGAGCGGCGCTACACGACGCTCAAGACGGCTGGCCAGAACCTCCAAAAGGCGAGCAAAGGCTACCTCGACTCGCTCCGCGCGGTGACGGCCTCGCAGGTGACGATTGCGGAGATTGTGCTGAATCTCTACGAGGAGGCGAAGCAGGGCCAGCTGATGTACTCGAACGTGGGCAATGTGTACATGCAGTGCGTGCGCGACATTGACGAGGAGACGGTGAAGCAGGTTGACGGTCCCTTTCGCGAGACCATCCTCGACCCGGTAACCAAGTTTGCGGGCTACTTTGTCGAGGTGGACGAGGCGATCAAGAAGCGGGCGCACAAGAAGGTGGACTTGGACCTGTGCAAGGCCAAGGTGCGCAAGTTGATTGACAAGCCCGCCAAGGACGCGGCCAAGTTGCCGCGAGCGGAGAAGGAGATGGCGCTCGCCAAAGACATCTTTGACGACTTGAACAACCAGTTGAAGCTGGAGTTGCCGCAGCTCATCTCGCTCCGCGTGCCGTTTTACGATCCGTCGTTTGAGAGCTTGGTCAAGATCCAGATGCGCTTCTGCACCGAGGGCTACTCGCGGCTCGCGCAGGTGCAGCAGTATTTGGACGAGTCGTCGCGCGACGAGTACGCCAACGGGCTCTTGGACGGAAAGATTGACCAGTTGTTGGCGCAGATGAACAGCTTGAACATCGCCACGCTAGGCGTGAAGTAGGAGTAGGCGTTCACACTATACAATTAGCGGAAGTTCAATCTCGGGTATCGTTTATTTGGATATTCACTATTACGAAGACGGAAATGTCCGCTTAAACTTTGACAAGAAAGTTAGTG